>JALPQI010018437.1:0-18298 GCA_025490895.1 Thaumatotibia leucotreta
TCTTCGAGTATTTAGATGTTTATAATACAAAGAAGGTATTCAAATTTAGAATGCTTAGTTTCCTACCCAGATAACGTGAAATTTTTGCAATAATATTAATTAATATTTTACAGGGCATCCAAAGGTGAAACTTTTCATAACACAAGGAGGACTACAGTCGATGGATGAAACGATTACAGCCGGGGTGCCAGTGATAGGCATCCCAATGTTGGGCGATCAGTTTTATAATGTTGAAAAGTATGAACATCACAAAATGGGGAAGAAATTAGACCTCGACAGTCTTGACGAAGAAACTCTGAAAAGGACAATCGAAACTGTCATTGATGATGAAAGGTACAAAAAACTTTTAATAGGTATTCTAAATCATAAATGTTCGTTATTACGATAAATCACCGTGACTCGGTTTTTTTTTAATTTGTAAAGGCATATAGGTATTATATCGCCTGATAAAAGTCTTGTGGTAAAGAACCGAAAAAGTGTGTGCGTGGTGAAAAGTATGTTCGGACGTCACGGAAGCAGCTTTTGGCATTTACTCATAATTAAAATCATAAACCTAAATCAAGACATTACTCTGTGTCGCTATACAGTATCTACTTACCTACATATTTAATTATATAATTTTCTTTATTTACATTATTTTTGTTTAATTTGCAGTTACCGTGAGAACGTCGTACGCATAAGAACCCTATTGAACGACCAGCCGAGTACAGCGCTGGAGCGCGCGGTCTGGTGGACCGAGCACGTGCTGCGCCACGGCGCGAGCCATCTGCGCGCGCCCGCCGCCAACATGCACTGGGCAGAGTACTACGAACTCAAACTGGTACTCGTAGTACTCAGCATAATTTTCTCTGTAATTTTCATGATATTATTCTTTTTATACAAGATAGTAAAGGCTTTATTTCCAAATGGTCCTAAAATTAAGGTTTCTTAGTCTTGTATTTTAACTAATGTAAATTGCGTATTGTAACGTTTCAGTATTACCTAAGTATTTATTGTAATAATAGGTAATTGTTGTGTACTAGTCAATAAATGTAAAGTACGTTTCTATAGGTACCTGCCACCGTTCTGATGGCTGGTACAACGAAAGGTACTTATCGTGATGTGTAACCTTATTTTTATTTTATTAAACCACCTTGAGCATTCATTAGTAATGAAAAGCTACAGTGAGAAAACATAAGGATTACTATAGGTATCTGTAATAAATTCGAGAATGTGTAATACATAATTATCTGGAAATTCGTAGCTCATGTTCTCCTATTACCGACCATTCTCATCGCTAACTTAAGCTCTTGCTTTAAACTACCTACCTCTTAACTAACTACGTAAGTACAGCCAGAAAGCAAAAATAATATTATGAATAGACACTAATTTGCTAAGTTGATCATTAATGCGTACGACGTTTTTCAACACACTTGAGAGGAATAGTACATTGTGCATCAAGGGAGGTAAGTACGGAATTACTAACGAGAGTGTTAGAAGCCCGACGCCATTAGGCGGAGGGCTTTTATGACTCGAGTTAGTATTCCGCTTACCGACCGTGATGCATACAATGTTTTTCATCACACTTGCCAACCAAAAAATAAGTTTTAAGACATAATATTATTAAATGACGTACTGACATTTCTATTACTCCCTAGGGGATTTCACTTTTCTATTACTCCCGCTACGCGCGCAAGCAATGGCGCGCTTAGACAGCAAGTGTGATGAAAAAACTATTTTCCCCTCACTAGCTCGTAAAGCGCTCGTTTATCCTTTAATACGAACGGTTAAAAACGCAATTATTCACTTGTGGGCAAAGTAATGACCTTGGAGCGTAGCTCGAAGTAGCATTCGTTTAACAGATAACAAAACGTAAAATGCTCATGGAAGTCGTTCCACATTAATGATAATGAAATAATTTGTTTGAGAATTTAGTGTAAAATACAACCCTCTATTATAATATGATGATTTTAACACATAAATCCTAAAATTCCATAAGTAACCATTGTTTTAGTGAATGATGATAAGATGACTAGAAGCAATCACAAAACGCAGAAAATGTCAACATTGTCAATGAATATTATAGGTTATATTGTTAATTCACCGACTCGAACACGCATAAAAATAGTAAACTAAACAACTTTCAGAGTGTTCTGTTATAATTTTGTAAAAATAATGAATGAGAATAATTTAATAATGCATTGGCGTTGGTGTGCAACTACAGGAATGTGTTAAAATCGTGCTAAGTTTACTGCGACAAAATCTTGCATTAAATACATGATGCAATTCGAAAATTATTATCACTAACCTGATTATGATTTTATAATCATGTGAACAAATAATTACCTTTTTTGAGTTTCCTCGCTATAGTGAGGGGAAAAGTTTTGTGTTACACACGGGTGCAAATGTATTTTACATCTCGTATGTTAAAACACTCGCTGCGCTCAGGATTCTATTTTAGAACCACTCGCTTCGCTCGTGGTTCAACTATAGAATCCTTTCGCTTGCTCGTGTTTCAATTTCATACTCGCGGGTAAAATACAACTTTGCACCCTTGTATAACAAATAACTATTTCTGTTTACATTTTTATTCATAGCCTTTTTGGTAAAATCAGCGATTCATGAACGATTATAAACGATTAAAAACGATTGGGGGAGGCCTATGTCCAGCAGTGGACGTCAATTGGCTGATGATGAACGATTAAAATAATAACTAAATCAAAGAGCTTTAAATTGAATTACCCTATCTTAAAATGAAATACCGAAATACTTTTACGAAGGTTTAATTTTTTTAAATAGTTTTCTAGATCCCAACTATTCTGTCACATGAAGTCCTCTTTGTTCGGCTTAAAAAAACATAATCCTTGCATCAGTTTTTTGATCAGTTTGCAAACATACTCGTAGTTGTTCGTGTTAAGTTATTACCGGACAAAGATGATATTATTAGCGTAATGAAATAATACGCGTGTGTAATATCTTGCATTATATTATTATATTGCCTTGAAGCGAAGCTGTTCAATAAAACTAACGTTACGCGCATGTGTTTTGCAATTTTTGAAAAATCGATTTCAACATCACTTATAGTTTTTTTTATGTTTCATTAACATAATATTTATTTTAAAAACTGTACAATTTATATAAATTAAATCTAACTAATCTACTTAACCTAACCTATATCTAAGATTGGTCCTTGTGGCATTGTACCGAGGATATAGGACTTATAGTTAATACATATGGACTTATAGTTAGACATATGGTCCACACTGAAAGTTTCGAGACTGACCCACTTAGAGATCACTCAGTGTATAGAAACAATTATTTTCTGAAAATATAACTCATTATTATTTTTTGGGGCATAATTTATTCGGTTAACACCTGTATTTTAAGATTTCATGCCATTTGAAAATTATGTGTCGGGCGATTTCACAATTTTCACCCATATTTCTTACAACTTTGAAGCAACGCAGAGAACGTGGTGACCTAATTGAGACATTTAAAATTCTAACGGGACACTATAATCTGAAAGATTTCCACAACATCTATACGCGCCACAATAATAATCGTCTCAGGGGTCATCACCTAAAATTGCTCGCTCGCAGGTCATACAGCAACCCCCACAGACACTTCTTGAGTAACAGAGTGGTCAATACTTGGAACAAACTCCCGGAGGATGTAGTTTCAGCTCTCAGCATCAACCAATTCAAAAACAGATTGGATAAGCACATGTCCAAAAATACACCTTGAAAATGTGACCAAGAGGCATTGGATACAGGCACCATCAGTTGTCTCAACTGTCTGCCTGAATTACAAGAAATAATAATAATAATAATAAGGCCGCAGGGCAGCTTGTGGCGAGCTGTTGGGGAGTAACGACCCCACGGACCCGAGTGCTCCCGAGAGTCGGTCAGGGTCCCCGCCTCCGGCGTGTCTTCGTCGGTCGGAGTGGAACCCCAAGGGGACCCGTAGGACTCTCAGCTCTGGCTTGCCTTAACTGGCCGGCCAGAGAGGAGTCGTCAGAGCTATATGCTCCAGGGGTGGAAGTGTAAATTTGCGTAAGTCGCGAGTTGGTGCAGCGGCCGTCAAGCCACTGCGCAGAAAGCGGTGTACACCTCTCTACACTCCTGAGCCGCCTACACCGGTGTTGCCCCTGGCTGTCTCTTGTGACGGCATTTACGGGGGCCCATTTAGTCGGCGGCAAGTCACCGCCTGCCTCGATAGCAAAGAGAAATCATTGTTATGGCAGGTGTCCGGACCTCTTTTCTATAGTTCCACCTCTTATCCATCCAACCTTCATCACCATAACCCACTAGTCTTTTCCATATAATCTCCAATAGCCTCTATATGCCTGCTGGGACCGGTTCACGGATATCTATTTTTGTGCCCGTGAATGGGTTGCAGCAGGTGTAAAACACAGCAAATTTCTCCAAAGGGCCTCTACGTGTTGGATCTGTATCCCCGCGCAAGCCTATCAAAAGACCGGGATTTATAGGCCCGTGATCAAAAAGAGATAATAATAATATTTTTTATTCTGTAAGGTTTTTATACTACTTTCAGTATGGCCTTAGTCAACGATCAAGCACAAATGAGCTTAGATTCTTATTTGGTAACAAAGCCCAGTTCTTGTAGGACTGCCTGCTGCCTGTAATAGGTTTCACAAATTTTATTGCTTGCGATTTTTTCTTATGAATGATTAAAGAGATCAACGTCTAATAATACAGCCTTCCCCTGATTTCAAATCGCAGCGATGTGAAAAATCGTAGAAAATTCACAAAAAAAAATATGTCAGGAAATTGGCACATCCTTAGGTATCCATATGACACACTAGAAAAAATTCCAATATATATATTTTTTTTAAATCTATATTCTTAGTGGACCACCCAAACCTTCCATACTAAATTCCGAAAACTGAAAATTTGCATACAAAATGTGACCTAGGAAAAATGGGCTGTGGTTGTCCATGTTGGTTCCATTGTACACATTATAAAAAGAGTTATGATAGGCGATAATTAAAACAAAAAAGTTATAATTGATACCTACAGTTTCCTAGATTCTTGAAACTTTAAGTGTGGCCCTCGTAACGTAACGTCATATTTTTTTAACATCGCTGTCAGTAATTTTATTGAATATGTACAATTCTGGAGTAGAAAGTGTGCCAAATAACATATTTTATTGAAGCGCGAATGGCGTTGGTAAGAACAACTTTAAGAATAGGTATTATAGTAAATAATATAAATATATTCAATGTGTGACTTGATTAAACCATCGACTAACTGTTAATTCGATCACTCAATTTTATTGTATCGAAACTGTCTTGGTTCATCGCATCATCACACTAGTGCCAAGAAATGGAGGAGAGAGCCGAGCGACTCGAGTCGCCTTGCTAACCCCGTCAATCTACTTGACTACTTGCCCTTGGCGGAGTGTGTATCATGCTAACACAGATAATGGACGTAGTCATTCATGCACTTTATTCGTATCGTAATAAGGGATCACGAATGGTCAGTTAAATGTACGCATCAAGGTAGTTACTAGCATAGCGCTTCCACCAATTGGGTATATTCTAAATAAAATTAGCTGCCCAATGTAGATAAGGGCATTGTAATTCATGTTTAAGCAGCCGCGCTAGCCAATTCCAGGTTATTGTGAACGATGCAGAGTGTCATGAAAATAGCGGTAAACCGTTAAAGGGCCCATTCAGCATCGTAATCTGATTAGGAAAAAGTAGTAAGTATTTAGCTATATACGGCAACCCTGTGTACAAAATGTTTCTCTTTTATTTCAGAAACAAAAAACATATTTTTCCTAACTAGCGCGGAAAAGTAAACTCGGGTGTTTGTCGCCCTCGTTTCACTCGGGCTCCAACATTTAACCTCGTCGAAAAAAAAATTGTTTGCACTTGTATCGAAATGTACTATTCCTAATCAGAATACGAGGACGATGCTGAATGGACCCTTAAATTATTCGCAATTATTTGATTTACACCCTGTAATTTTGTACCTTCAGAAAAGGTAATGCGATCTATAGAAACTAGCACAACTCATCTGAAGATTTTTGCCAAGGATAAAATTGATAGGCATAGGCAATAACTGCTTTAGTATTTAAAGAGTTTTCCATTGACTACCGGCAATATTAATGAACATCAAACTTGGCACGATTATGAAGCAAACAATAACTAGGTAGGTATTTTATTGAATTGTAGGTATAACCCGTACAACACAAAAAAGTTGATCCAGCGTGACTCTAAAACAAATTAAACATTACAATAACAATATGCGAGTCATCGTAGCTACGTTACTCCGTAGTCTGTATACTGTACTCAAATGGATTTTACATTCTTATTCCTGTTTAAATGACATTAATCAAACAGAAACCTAGTTTCGTGTCCGTCTATCTATCCGCCTATATTGCTAAGCTCGGTGATCATTCGTACAGGCTGCCAAAAATATAGCTGACCACTTTTCGTCTTTATCGCCTCGGAATATTTATAATCGAAAAATTATAAGATTTTGTACCGACTGTAGGATACTAACATATTACTTATCGGCATGAGTATGTAAGTACATAATATGAGTATGTAAGTTCTATTTTGTATTTGTATTGTATATTTTTTTAATTGTATATTTTTAGTTTCATATAAACTTTTGTTTTAATAAATAAATAATATTATAAATTATATTCAATTCCCCTGACAAAATAGTGAAATGAAAAATATAATACAATTAGGATAACTCCCCAGTACGTACATGTAAAATGACATTGCCATTTAGTCAACAGAAATTGTTTCAATTCCAGTCATCAGGGCTCGACGATTTTTCGTCGCACTATTCATGACTTTGCTACAAGTAGGCGCCTACATATACAGAAGCACAAATGAATTCTGTTTAGTTCCCAGCCATGACTCGACTGATAGCGCTCGTGTGTACGTTATTGTGTTCGAGTGAGGGGGCCAGGATTCTAGCCGTGTTCCCGACCCCGTCCATAAGTCACCAGGTCGTTTTTAGAGCATTAACGCATGAATTAGTAAAAATAGGACATGAAGTCACCGTCATCACGACAGATCCCGCATTTCCTAAAGGACAAGCTCCAGCCAACTTGACAGAAATAGATGTCCATGATATATCATATGGCATTTGGAGAAATCTGATAACAAAGATTGAAAATGGCAATGATAATGCGTTCAAGAGACAATTTGAATTGTTGTATGAACTGTTTATTGTAATATTCGAGGCCCAAACTGCCACTGCTGAAGTACAAGACATAATAAAAAACAAAAACAATCAGTTTGATTTATTGATCGTAGAAGGTTGGGTGCGCGTGGCTCTCGGATTCTCACATATCATTAAAGCACCTGTCATAGCTATCAATGCGTTTGGAGCATTTCTTGGTCACTATGATGTTCTGGGAGCCCCAACACATCCATTTTTATACCCACTAGCAACAAATACACGTGTTTACAATTTATCACTTTGGGAGAAATTTACTCAGTACTACAATTATTATACTTTAATGGATGTTCACGAAAAAGCAGAAATACAAGAAAATGAGGCTGTAAGGAGAATTTTCGGCAATAATGCCCCTGCTCTGAGTGAATTGCAGAATAATATTGGCATGCTTTTTCTAAATATTCATCGTCTCTGGGAGGGCAATAAACCAGTGCCTCCAAGCGTGATTCATATTGCTGGAATCCACCAAGTACCAGAAAAACCTTTACCGCAGGTATGTTTGTAAAGTCTAATTTATAAACCATTGTAGGGTTCCGTAGTATCCGTTAAGATTTCCAATAAATAGACTTAAATGTGGTAGAATTTTTTATAATATTTTTGGGAAAACGGGTTAACTGATGATTTTCACAATCAATTTACTATGTTTATGATACTTTTTGGAGTAATTGTCATCCTCCATAGCCTAGTTGTTTGTAGTGCATGACTCAGCCTACGAAGATGAAGGAGGTTCCAGGTTTGAATCTTGGCGAGGGCATTTATTTGTGTATTTGTTTAATTGAGTGTTTATCACGAATATTTGTTCCTTGGTCATGATTGTTTTCTACATATGTATTTAGGTTTTTGTATGTATCTATTTAGTATATTATGTATCGTCGCATAGTACCCGTACCCACAACACAAGTCTTAATTGCCGCCGCTTGCCGCGGGACTATACAAGGCTTATAAGTCGTACTGTGTACAATCCCATTATATTTATTTATAACCTTCATCGATATTTCAGGAATTAAAGCAGTATCTCGATTCTTCTAAGCACGGTGTGATCTACCTGAGTTTCGGAACAAATGTAGATACAGCGATGCTATCGAAAGAAAAGATTCAGGCTATCATTAACGTGTTTTCTCAACTGCCCTACGATGTACTCTGGAAGTGGAATGATGACGAGCTCCCAGGTCAAACGAAGAACATCAAAATATCTAAATGGTTCCCGCAGTCTGACCTCCTAAGTAAGTACATTTGTAATACTTAACTAGGTAGATCATTAGATGGCCTATTCCTAAAAACATAAATTAATGAATTGGCCATCCATGTTTGAACATTATGACCCTTAACAAGATCATTATGACCTATCTGTGTACATAAGTTCTTCTAAAATAGAGTTCGTAGATAAAGAGTAGCACAAGAAAGAAGATGCTTATATCATAACAAATGCATAGCATACTTTTATCGCCAACATCTTCATAGTTTAAGTAACTACTAATTATAAAAAAAAAATACGTAATGATCATCGTAAGTCTTTCATATACAAACGCTACAAAAACATTTTTGTAGCGTTTGTATATGCAATTCTGCTGCCGTTGTTAATTTGACTTTAGATAACCTATCAGATATCATTATTTTTTGTTTCATAAGTAAATAAATCAACTAGCAGTTAATAATAATGTTTGTAATAATTGTGTATTTGTTATTTTCTAGGGCATTCGAATGTGAAGCTTTTCATCACGCAAGGAGGTCTACAGTCAATGGACGAGACTATTACTGCCGGGGTGCCAGTGATAGGCATCCCAATGTTGGGCGATCAATTTTATAATGTCGAAAAGTATGAACATCACAAAATGGGAAAGAAACTTGACCTCGAAAATCTTGACGAAAAAACTCTAAAAAGTGCTATCGAAACAGTTATTAATGATAAAAGGTGAGGAATTGGTACATGATATTGAGATATTACTAAATAGTGTGTATTTAGCATAAATGTTTACCATGAATTTTGTTATAAAAAAAATTACCACCATAACCCTAATAGTCAGCTCTATTCTTTGTTACTATGGGCTGATTTTTCAATCCTCAAATAAACCTATCCGTTAGTTAAAATTATCACCATCCTTTTCTAAAACCATCAGTCAAAAAAGGACAGGGCTAACATTTATTTGACAGGTACTGTTAACTGGGGATTGAAAAATCAGTCCTATTTATAATTATTTAGTCGTAATTTATGTAGGTACTCATACATTACATAACTATGTCAGACTTGTTTACCCCACCAGCAATTTTACATGAGAACATTTGATTTATTCACAGTTACCGTGACAATGTGGCGCGCATAAGAACCCTATTGAACGATCAGCCGAGTACAGCGCTAGAGCGCGCGGTCTGGTGGACCGAGCACGTGCTGCGCCACGGCGCGAGCCATCTGCGCGCGCCCGCCGCCAACATGCACTGGGCAGAGTACTACGAACTCAAACTGGTACTCGTAGTACTCAGTGTAGTTTTCTCTGTAATTTTACTGATATCTTTGGTTCTATACAAGATTGTGAAGCTATTATTTTCAAATGATCCTAAAATCAAGACTTCTTAGACTTTGATAGTGAATTTAATCGTTGTAAATATTTACTTTTTAGTATTACCTAGGTTTTTAATTGTTGTATACGAGTCAATAAGATTTACAGCGTGTTGCTACTGGTACCTGCCATTACACTGATGACTGGTAAGGCGAATGGTAATTCGCCTAATATAACTCTTTCTGTTGCTTTATTAAACCACCTAGTCCACAATCGGTACCTAATCTAGCAATCATACCAGTTACAACTACAGGATCGACTAGAAGTATTTCATTAACGGCCTATGTTATAATCTCCGGATAAATATACATATATCTCAGATAAAATTATCATTATCCTTTCCCCATGCATATAAAAGAAACGCTAACATATTTACCTTAACTTCATAAACATCAATATATTTGTGCGGATTATACTACAGATTAGTAAAATTGTTGCGAAGTACAGACCGACAGACGGGTGAACCTCCGTGAAAATATAAGGATTTCGATTTTGCCATTGCGACTAAGGAACGCTAAAAAGTTTAGTGCTTTTCATGTACAATAGGTATCTGACATTACACCCAAACAAATACAATCAAAAAGATAATACCTACTCCCCTGCAATAACACTGAGTAGCTATCTGAAGGAAGACTAACAAAAACACCACGCCATTGGCAAGTAAAAGCTCGTCGATCTAATTTCAAAAATATACTTAAAGCGAAGTTTACCAAAGACAAATATTAGAACTCCTTAACTCAAATAATGACTCGTTGAAATGGGAAAAGTTTGAAGCTAAAACTGTCTATGTGTGCGCGATATTGTTTTATACAAAGCGATTCAGCCACAGTCAATATTTTTATATCAATTATATATTTTATAATATAGATATATTCTACATAGATATATTATACATACCTATGATTAAGAATGAGATTTACATTAGGTAAGATTGATAAATAAATGCATGTCGTAAGGCACCTACAATTCTACCTACCCATAGTCACCCTCCACCCTAGATACCACCTACTTTATAAATACATAATATTAAGAAGTCCAAAACAAATAAAAATCTGGCAACATGACTACGAGTAATAGTACATTACTACCGAGGCCGCGAAGTGACTGGTTGCCGGCCGAATATATGTAGACGGCCGAGCGAAGCGAGGCCGGATAGTATTCGGACGGCAACCCGTCACTTCATGGCCGAGGTATGTATAGTGCTTTTCTCAAACATGCAATGAAATGAAACAAAAAAAATCTTCATATATTGATTTAAACTTTCACGATTATCACTCATATTTTAAAATAAAAAATAAAATAAAATATGAAAAAAAATCTTCGTTCTAAAAAATTATAAGTCAACTACATAACTAAGTCTTTGAAACACAACAAAAGTTAAATACTTTTTTTAAATATTTTTAGTCCTTGTGAACAGGCGAAAGCACTAAGCTATACTGCCTTAAAAATCAAATACGACACCGATGCCTCATTTTTTTTAAGTTTGACATGTTTGAAAAATGCAAATTTTTACTTTTAAAAAGCGGTATTAGACGATGCGGTCTGTTGGGTCCAATTAATCGCATGCGATGATCGGGGCCGACGGATCGCACCCTATAATACTGCTTTTTAAACATTATTTTGAGTAGTTATTGTACATATTTTAAATTATTATAATTTAAATACCTAATTATAACTGCAACAATTAGCCAATATTTTTTTATACTAATATTACTTACAGATAATTATTGGCTAAAAGCCAAGATGCCAGGTCACAACCCTATGTCAAATGAAAATTAAAAAAGAGGCACTTGCCGGCCTAGGCCGGCAACGGGGTACTTCCCGGTCGCTTTTTAGGCACGTAACTACAACATTTCATTGCATGTTTGAGAAAAAGAGTATTAATAGTAGTCGGTGTAGAAACGCAACCTGCAAATGTAACCTGACCTATAGTGATATTTCCCGGGCCAGCTGATGTCGTTGACCCGCATCCCGGATCTCAAAGTGCCCGTTGCCCTCCGACGTACGGCTTTTTTACCTATTAAGGCTGAGCTTACACTTGCTATTTATTGCTACAAGTATTGAGACGCAACTATAAGTAAGTGGCAATTATCGGCACGTATCATTGTTTCAAAACTTGCAGAAATAACTTGCGGGTGTAAACTTGGCTTTATATTACATTTTATTATATACAAAAGAATTTATTAAGGGATTTAAATGTTATTGACCATTTGTTGATATAAGAGCACCTTTTCAGTCATAGTGTTAAATTCTAGACTTTTTATGATTTTGATTTATTTTAGGATACCAAAAACATTTTTCCTATATTATCCAACAATGCCGTAGATAGTATTTTGAATGTATTATGACCATGAATCTTTTATATTTTTTATTGTAACCCATTTGATCGAAAGTTAGATGCGTGTTAATCAAGAAGCGCAATTTCTGAACATATATGCATTATTTTATATTCTGGCTTTTATAGGTTGTACCTAGTTATTTGTACTCGTGCTGTGGAAACAAACTAGCCACCCTCGCCTCATTTCGAAATGTACAACGCTACCCCTAATAAAGCAATTTGTGATCCAAAACCGACTTTTACTCCTGCAACTTGAGTTCATTTTTCATAAGCAATTTACAAGCTTACTTAAATTAAATTGAAACACACGATTTGAGAATCTATCTTAGGAACTTCAGATAAGGTCCTATTTTGTTCGGTTACTAAATATGTAGGTGATACTTCCGTATAAACCAGTGCAAACGAAACGACGCCTTAAATCCGTCGACTCAAGGTACGTTTTAAAGAAGTACTTATAGAAATGATTGTTCTTTTGCAAAATACACAATTTTTTTTCTCAGCTTCGCCGCGTACTCTGAAGTGCCTTGGAGCATCGTTATTTCTCACATTCACCCTAAGGTAGCGTAGAGCAAGAAAATCCTTATTACAACACTTGGGGTCAAAAACACATTAAGCGACATTTTCAATTGTTTTTAATACAAGTTCGTTGTAATATTGACTATACTTTGTTGAAATGTTGGTCGTTTTCTTTGTGATAAGTTGGTACTTCGTCGCTTATTACGTTCTGTCGTGATTTCGCCTTACGAAATTCGAAGCAAATTTGGGGTAGAGTTCGTTGAACTCGAGGCGTGACCTTGTTATACGGAATAGGAAATGTATGTAGTTTTTGAAGAAGAAAACTTGGGTTTAGCAAATTTACAGAAATGAAATTACTCGTCATCAGCCTATGATAGTCCACTGCTGGACGTAGGCCTCTCCTATTAACTATGCGTATAGACGCATTAGGAGGTAAATGCCCATAATCGCCACGCTGGGTAAGCGGATTGGCGATCGCAGTAATGTGTTCACTATGATGACGCTGCTGCCCATCATCAATCTTTAATCAAGAAGTATGGTCAGTGATACTTCAATTCCTTAGTCGACTCTTACGACACCCGCAGGAGGAGTTGGGGTGGTGACAAATGTATTCTTTCTGCCGTCACCACACGGCCAATGATGAAATTAGTAAGGGGATACAAATCAAAGGGAAAGGTAGAGGTACTGCCCTGTCCAGCTGGGGCGTTCCCTTTGTCACGGAAGTACAGTTAACAAAACTGGCCAAGTGCGAGTCGGACTCGCGCGCATAGGGTTCCGTACCATTATCAATTTATTATTAAAAAATACAGTTAAATCAACCTACCTCAAAAACTATAGGAGATAATTTTATCAAACCAAAAATCGTTGATAGAGTTTATTAATGTGCATAACATATATTTTTTTTAGAATTTTATATCGCGTAGTTCAAAAAATAGAGTGGGGGGGACACATTTTTCAGACTTTGAGAGCTAATATCTCGAAAACGATTTGCTTAAATAAAAATTAGATGTATGAACCTTCATATCATTTTCAAAGACCTTTCTATTAATACCCCACACGCTTATATACAACTAAAAAAAAATTTCCATGCCTCAGTTACATGTATGGAGGGCCCCCACCCCAATGGTTTTTTTTACAATTTAGTATCATAATCCTGTAGCGGTTCATACAACACATATCCTTACAAAATTTCGTTACTGTAGCATTTATAGTTTCCGAGTAAATCAGCTGTGACAGACGGACAGACGGACAGACGGACATGACGAATCTATAAGGGTTCCGTTTTTGCCATTTTGGCTACGGAACCCTAAAAAACGTGGTCTACCACTTTTTAGCTTTGCCACTGAATAAAGTCGAAAAGCAGTAAACCACACTTTTTGTTGACTCTACAACATTGGTTTTATTGTTTACTATTTATTATTGTAGTACATAACCTAACCACTACGTTGTGTATATTTATTTTGCTCAGTTTTTCACAATAAACTGTTAAAGATCTTATGACGATTTCGACTTCAACTAAGCTTTAAGACATTGGCCGGATCCGGTCACTTACACATTCCTAAAACGGACACTTCCTGATTTGCCAAAAGGTCATTTCTCTCGAAGGGTCATTTCCCAGACCGGTCAGAGTGGTCACTTCCTCGAACAACCAGAAACCTGAACGACCATCTTTTGACATCAATGTTTTAATGGTCTACATTTTATCGAGATATTCCAATAGTCCATTACTTACAAAGACTTAAAATCTTGGGAGGGAGATGTGGAAAAACTAATTAAAAGTGAAATTGGCCAAAACTCGTCAACTCGTATGTCAAGTCCACTTGAGAAGTTTTGTTAAAGTTTTGCACCCATAGTTCCGACCTCTAGTAATGATAGATGTCATTAGTTGCATAATAGTTATTTATGTGGCTGGCGCATAATAAGAGGCATTAAACATGAGTGTGGTTTTATAATAAGATCACATGAGTGTTTAATGCCTAATTATGTACAGTCACATACATAACTTTATCTACATCCATATCATTAGTTTAGAATGACAATTTACCTTTATTTTCATTGATATCCACTAAGTAATTACCTCTAAATATAAAAATTCAAATCAGTTGAAATCACTCAATTTGAGTAAGGATATCCTACAATAAATATTTATTGAAAAAAAAAACAACAAAAAGAAGTTGACTTCATAATGTTAAAATTAATATCATGACGACGATACTTTAATGTCAACATTATGATGCACTGTACTCTGCCTGTACTTTAATGTTAACATTATGATACAGCCACAGACACCGGTCTCTTAATATAGGTCATTACATTACCGCTTCTGAATACATAATAGGGAAATTATGAAATGGATGTAGATAAAACATGTTAAAAATGTTCATTAAATTGTGCCTATCCTGTTATGAAATGCCTACTCAACCGAGTATTAGGTACCCAACGAAAAAAATATTTATTACATTTTTATTCATTTATTTCATGTATATCGGAATGAAGATATTGTTGAAGGTGTGTGCTATCATATATAGTTCCCGTGCAATGCGCAACAACTAGTTATCATGCTTTATTTATACACATATTACTCAGTGTTATGAACAGATAAGAGAAATATTAAAAATCTCCTACATATTGGGAACTTCTACTCATGAAGTAGAAAAATATGCGCCAAATCCCGACTGGCGACCGAAGTTGGCAGCTTACTTAGGCAACGTAGGTATTTAATTATAATTATCTACTGTACCATAGCAGCAAAGTGTGGAGATGCTGCCAATATATTTGGGGCACAGCCAAAACATCATTTTTGATTTATAATTATTTCAAGTAGGTACTTACCATCAGATACAATACCGATATTATTTCCGGCTTGCGCTACGTAAAATGGTTGACGCTTAAATGAAACTACACTGAAGACTAACGTCTTAGAACCTTCTAGTACAAAAGATAACAATTACTTACTGGATGAGGTCTTGTTAAGTAAGTGTGTTAAATATACCCCAAGGGTTACCATCATAAAACAATTGGACAACAACGACTTAAGTGTTCATTCGGGTTTAGGCCCAGTTCTACAGAAATGTATTACAGAATCTTGATTCTACATATTCACGACAGTCATGACGAAAGCGCTTAGTTATATTTGTTAGCCGTCTACAGTAACTTTAATACAGTGTGTATTATTTATATTACAGCTATAGTAATTAGGGAAGGCCCTGTTGACTAAACAAAGATTCATTTATGTTTTATTGTATTTTTTTCATACAAAACATAACAATTCGGCATGCAATATATAACCACATATTTAATTACACCTTTAATAGGTCACAAATGTCAATTATTAGTATTATTACCTAGCTATATATCTGATTATTCCATGGGTAAAATTGGTGTTCGCATTACCTTAGCTCGATAAATTAAATAAAGAATTATGTGCGCTTTAGGTAGAGGAAACTGTTGTACCTTGGACATTTGGCAATATTTCCAAGTTGCCAAATTGATTATAAAATTATAATTATATTATTTGCAACGTTAATTAATCAACTATTAACGAAACCTTAGGGCGGGCCGGTGTCTCGAGAAAAAAAAAATGAAATATAAATTGTGTCATCAAAACTTAGTAATTAGAAGTTCTTATTTTTAGGGATGATTATTTCATGTTTTCCTTATAGAAAATAAAACATGATAATCATGATATGATAAGTTAAAGTCAAGAAAATTTTTAGAGTATAATGGTAATTGCGTATCAGTGTAATCTGAATCAAAAAGTTTATTAATTTGTTGTACCTCGGACACGAAAAACATGTTGTACCTTGGCCCCTACTTCTACTATTGTAGTTTTTTTTTACTGGAGGTTTGCATTTTTGTCCTATTTTTATTTATGGTCATCAGTACCGGTACCGGGTCGAGGTAGGTACTTATCTAAATTAAAATACACGCCATAGCACGTTGTATATGTAATGTAGAATATGTTGATGTGCTGTCAATAAAATGATGGTAATGCCTTCCCTAGACAAGCGAGAGATTAGGTACTCTGTAATGTCTACGGGCGTAGCTCGTAGCAAGCTACAGCACGGAAATTGTTAGCACGCAGAAAAACTTGGACGCGTTTTAAATTTAGTAATAAAATGTAGTTAACGACACTCTCAAAGTCAAAGAGACGCACGAATGTTTCATATTAATACAAGCATGTTATTGTTTCTTTAAACAAATAAGAATTGGAAAATTTTGAATCAAGTATCTTGAACGGAGAACTTCTTTTATCTGTGTAATATCTACTCCGTCATTTGATGGGTCCCTGCTAAATTAATGTAGCCACTTTAGAACCCCCCTTGCCCCAGCAACCCTCCAATTTTATGTATAATGTGCCGACAAAATGTCATAAAACGTAAACAAAAACTTCAATTACTCTGCACAGCGAAATATTTGCCGTGAGAGCTATCTTTCATCTTTGCATTTCGGTATAAATGCCACGATAAAGCTTTTGCCGGTGGTATTAGCATTTAAATTGTTCCACAGGGCTGTCAAAAGCGAGAGAATATTTCGAAAGGTAAAATTAGGTGCGATAACACAAATGAAAGTCAGATTAAATCGCTATCAACGCCTTAGAAGAACGCAGTAAACCGGCAAAGTTGCGAACAGAGCTCACACACATACGTTTAAAATAACGAACCAAACTGTTCTTTCCGACTAAATTATTGTCCGAATCTTATTATTTTACCTACTTCTCTATACAATACAGAATAGATGGGCGCATGAATGATCTTAATAATTATCTTATCTTACCTCACTTACGTTATGTTATTTATTTCAAGATACGTCCTATAGATATTATACAGAGGAGAGTTTTGCATGGTCTATAATATTATGTAAGTTTCAAATAGGTCCCGATTTTATAAATTTTATAATACTCCGTCTGTGGCAGACAAGCAACTCCAGATTATATACTGTTTTTAGTACAAATAACTTCTTTGTACCGGTAGCCCTGACCACCTGGGGCGCAGGCTTATTTACGTACAAAACAACCTGGTGACCGTCTACGTAGTGCATGAACTTGTTAGTTCTTATCTTTATCCAAAATGGCATATCTATGCTTTTTGTTTTCTGTGTAGGTAGTAGGAACAGTTACTGTAAATATTCATTTGTGAACCATTTCGCAATCAGGTTTGTTACGAAAGATAAGCATTTAATTTTTATAGCAACATAGATTTAGTAGTTATTTCTACTTATAAGCGGTATTTCAAGAGAGAACTCGATTTTCATTATGTGTTCGTGCTTCATTGTTACTACAAAACTTGAGAATAATTTTAACTTTTCTAGCCAATTAGGTATACCTTTTCTTAAAGGCCCTTTTCGAACTTGTGAATCCCTGAATATATTACTGTTTTGTTTATAGGTAATAATAATGAAATCCAATTTTAAGTACCTTGTAGCTATACGACGTTTTGTCTAAAATGTCATAAAATTGAATGTGCTACGCCGTAGCACGTAGCTGCTGCCTACGGTCGGACAAAATGGTATTTACCTAAATACAGGGGCTATTTCCTCATTGGCCTCATTGCATAGGATAGATAGAAGATATAAGTTACCACCCCACACCTAAGCACCCGACAGATGACACCTATTTGTCACTGATGCTGCTATAATGAAATGAGTTTGAAAGTGCCCTATATCCGGTCGGTGACGAATACTCATAC
>JALPQI010018438.1:0-35405 GCA_025490895.1 Thaumatotibia leucotreta
CTACTTGCGTAGATACCCTGGCACCGTCCCATCTTCAACGAACTACGTTTAAGGCAGCCGCTGCGGCTGAAAATGCCGAATTTTTAAAACGTAATAAATATAAGGGCCTCGGCAAAGAGTACGATTTTGTACCGTTTGGCGTAGAAACTTTAGGTTCTTGGGGCCCCAGCGCACGCAAATTGTTTGCTGAGATCGCGAAACGTCTGGTTGATGTAACTAGAGACCGAAGAGCTGGCGACTTCCTCGCACAACGCATCAGTATTGCGATACAGCGAGGAAATGCCGCCAGCATCCTCGGTACAATGCCACAAGGGCCAATCTTAGATATAGGTTAGGTTAAGTAGATTAGTTAGATTTAATCTATGTACATAAATTGTAGTTTTGAAAATAAATATATTAAAAAAACACAATTATAAATCGAATAATCTCGAAACACGTCTTTAAGCACAACATGACAAATTTGTCCACGCACAAATATGATCCGACCACACAGTGGCCTATGCATAGTACGCAAAATTTACGTAGAATACCCATATCTTCAAAGGCAAAGACAGATAGAGATGAACTTTTTCATTGGACACCCAATTAGCAAGAAATTAAAAGACGTTAATTTCAGTCTGGTTTTTAACGACAAATTTTTAATTCCTAAAGATATAATACAATAATAATATAAAAAAATCGTAGTAGATCATTGTCGATACGAACCTGTCTGAAATTAAGGATTTTTAATCTCCCGCTAATTAGGTATCACTAAAAGTGAAAATGCCCATGTTAGCGACGCGCATCTAGTTCAACGTAATTTATTGTGTTGGCAACTAGTTATTAATATTTCAAAAAATAAGGTACTTTTAAGTTTCATTGTAACTTACCCTGTTTTATTTTTGTTAATGGCGGCCGCAGTCAGTTCTCTGTAAGACGCGAGCCACTCCGCTTAACTTTGTACTAAGTTCCAATTAAAAGATCAGTTAAAACCTCATTCTGGACTTCTCATTCATCGAACCAGCGCCCACCAGTCACAAGCTGGTCCATCGAACCGAATCATGTACCGCACGCCAGCAAAAATGGAAACGCGTAAGGCAAAGGCGCGTCGGGAACACGCCGAACACGCGGCGCTCGAGCAAGAACAAAGAAAACGTGAGGTTATGCCGCTTGACGACCGTGCTTCGCCCTCCAAATCTTTGGATCCGATGGTCAAGAAGTTTATACAGAACACAGTTAAGATGACAAGTAGCATCAAATCCGAGCCGCTGCCACCTCAGAAGCACATTCTTGACACCAAACCTGCAGCGTCGTATGTAGGAGCAGCTCTAAGAAGTAAGGGCTCAAGAAAATCCACAGCGTCTAAGGAAGCTAAGCGGAAACAGTTGGTTTTAGAGGCCACTAAGGAAAAGGCCGCTATTCAGATGGATTTAATTGACAAAACTTTAGATGCGCAACTCGCAGCACTTAGTGACGAGGAGGACCTAGACGGATACAGTTCACATATCGATGGTGATTTACCTCTTCTTGACAAAATAACAGAGTGGGTTGAGCACCAAAGCCAGCATATGGAACTACCAGAGGAGCAGCACCCTGCCAACCATGGACTATTAGCGGGCGCGCCGCACACTCCGGTTCCAGCTTGGAAACCCCCACCTGACGTACACACTGCCTTCACCGAGCCGACCCAGCCACGGGCTGCACCTGGTTTAGCGGCGTACGCCACCGCCGATGACCCCATACCGGTGGCGCCGTCCGCGCCCGAAGGTACCGTCAACGCGCTCAACCAAACAGTGCAAATATTGGCCGGCGCCCTAAAGGACCTAACTACCGCTAACAAGCAAGTACCTAGTGCAAGTTTACTTAGCCGTATGAGTACACCGAAGGACCTGCCTGAATTTTCAGGCGACCAATTAGAATGGCTTCAATTTAAGCAGGCCTACCAGGAGTCCACCGAGGTCTGTAAGTTTACAGACAAAGAGAATTTATGGAGGCTTCGTAAATGTCTTAAAGGAGCCGCACGAGATGCTGTCACAGCTTTGTTTATTAGCGCCACGTCGCCCGACCGGGTTATGTCGACATTGGAGCTACGTTTTGGAAATCCTGACAGCATCATCTCGCGAATTCTACAAGACATCAAGAAGCTACAACCGTTGCAATCCGAATATCATAAAGATATAATCATCTTTGCGGTGAAAGTTCAAAATTTCGTCGAAGCCGTGCGTGCCCTAGGACGCGAACAGTACCTACAAGGCATGAATATAGTCTCCGTCATCCTGTGCAAGTTACCTACAGTGCTAATCTCCAAATGGGCAGACTACAGTTTTAAACTACTCCAAGATACGCAGAAATCAAGGTTAGTCATTCTGTCAGACTTTCTTAATGACGAAGCATTGAAGATTTCTACTACAACAAGTTTTTTTACTACTACGCGCAATGATGTAAATAAAAACAGGAATAGCGATCATTCATCTTCACGCACACAGACCGTGTTATTACAAGCCGAAGAAGGCGATTCTAAGTGTTTATTTTGTAGAACAGCTGTGCATAAAATAACTGAGTGCAAGCATTTTAAGAAAGCACTACGAAAGGTGCGATGGCAACACGTTAGAAAACACGGTTTATGTTACAAATGTATAGTCTCCAAACACGAACGCGAAACGTGTAGCGCCCCTGCGTGCGACAAGGACAGCTGTGGAGCTCCGCATCATCGCCTACTACATTATCCGGTAAACAACCGCAGTGCGCGTGACGTCACAGCGCCCGCGCCGATACCGAGTGCAAGTGTACCGAACAGTAGTTCCGCGATAAACGTATTCGTGCCGGGCGAGTCCGCGTTCAAGCCAGTGACGGAAACATTAACTCATATAAACACATCTGACAGTAAAGCGCTTCTAAAAGTCGTACGCGTCGTTGTTCATGGACCTAGCGGAGCAATTAAATGTACGGCACTTCTAGACGATGGATCCTCGGTTAGTTTACTAAGTTCGAGTTTAGCGCGGCGCGCGGGACTGCACGGGCACACTAGCACGCTAAGCACGCGTGGCGCATTCCCCGGAACCGAACTAGTGTGCAAGTCTACAATCGTAAATATAAACCTTACGGGTATGGACAATAAGGTACATAATATAAGAGTGCGTTGTGTTGATGATTTAGATATACCGTTGCAAAGTCTATCTCTTGTTAATTGTAGTAAACATTCACACTTGAATGACATTAAAGATAAACTATGTATATCCGATACTAAGCCTGACTTGTTGATAGGTCAGGATAACTATCACTTGTTGTTGCCATCACAAATTAGAGTCAGTAAATATAGCGAGTTGTGTGCTAGTTTTACACCTTTGGGCTGGTGTGTACATGGAAAGGTGCTAGTGCCGCGGGCCGCCCGCCCGCCCTTGCAGGTCGAATCTAACCTTTTCATTTCAGCTCAAGACATGGCAGATAACCCAGAGGGTCTAGATCTGTTACGACAGATACACGAGGAGGTCCGGCTGTCATTCAAGGTGGACGCGCTGGGCGTGTCGTGCGCACCGCCGCGGCAGCACGCGGAGGACGCGCGCGCAGCGGCGCAACTCGAGAACTCCGCGCAACTGCGCGCCGGCCGCTGGCACGTGGGACTGCCGTGGAAGGACGAGAGCTGCGCCATGCCTAACTCTTACCCGAGCGCTCTTAACAGGATGAAGGGCATCGAGCGAAGGATGACCAAAGACACCGGGTTTGCTGAAAGGTATCGGGAGCGGGTAAGTCATTTACTTCAAAACGATTATGCAATGGAGCTGTTGGACGATCAGATAAGGCCCAAAACATGGTATCTCGCTCATTTCGGGGTGGATAACGTGAACAAGAAACGTCTACGATTGGTTTTCGACTCGGCTAATAAGGTAAATGGCGTTTGTCTCAACGATTTTCTTCTGACAGGTCCTGATATGCTGTCATCACTGTTTGGTATTATGTTACGCTTCAGGGAAAACAAAATAGGAGTAACCGGTGACATCAAGGACATGTTTTTACGGATAAAAATTCGAGAGGAAGACCAACATGCCTTAAGATTTCTATGGAGGGACAACCCTACGGCCGAACTAAAAACGTATGTAATGACGTCACTTCCCTTTGGCACTAATTGTAGTCCTTTTATCAGTCAGTTTGTCAAAAATATGAACGCGCGTAGGTTTCAGTCGACTATGCCGCGAGCTGTGGACGCGATTTGGAACTCGCATTATGTAGATGACTACATAGATAGTTTCCCCGACGAAGCCACGGCCATACAAACGGTAAGAAACATAAGTCATATTCACAGTGCCGGTGGATTCGACATGAGAAACTGGACTAGCAACAGCGTCGCAGTTCTGAACAGTTTGCCAAATCAAACCTTAGGGACAGCTGCCGTAAGGTTTAAGATTGGCCAACAACAGGAAGGTGAGCGTACACTCGGGCTGATATGGTACCCGGCCGAGGATGTGTTTCAATTCGATGTATCGTTAAAACGGATTCCCGAGGATATTATCAACGGCGATAAGCGCCCTACAAAGCGTCTTATGCTTAAGGTAATAATGTCAATATTCGATGTCTTAGGATTTTTATCTCCTTTTACAATTCAAGGCCGAATTATTCTACAGGATACCTGGCGGTTAAATATCGACTGGAACGATTACATTGCGGACGATATTTACAACAAGTGGCGTAAATGGGTCGATTTACTTAATGTTATAAATAATATTCGCATACCTAGATGGTACCATTCAGCTGTGCCCGAGCGCGACAGAGACGAAAGGTCGTCAACCGTGCGAGAGAAGGTGACAGCAGATTACCTAAGCGGTGCGCCTGCTCCCACCCGCCAGCTATCGGCGCCCGCGCCTGGCAGCGATGCGGTGACGTCATGTGCTACGACGCGCTACGAACCCGTAGCCGATCCTACAAACGCTACGCCCACAGGTAATGCTAATGTAGGCTATAATCATTTACAATTGCATTTATTTTGTGATAGCAGTACTCGAGCTATGTGTACTGTTGCTTATTGGCGATGGGAAGTAGATAGTTGTATAAAAGTTGCCTTTATCGCCAGTAAATGCAAAGTCATGCCTGTTAAGCCATTAACGGTACCCAAGGCTGAGTTACAAGCAGCTGTTTTAGCGGCGAGGCTGGCTAAAACTATAGGTAAGGAGCACAAATTAATTCCAGGGTCGCGTTTTATAAAGTTACAATTTACAATTTCGCTGTTTGCCTCTCTAACGCACGCACATATTGGCTAGAAAGAGAGGCAAACAGCGAAATTGTAAATTGTAACTTTATAAAACGCGACCCAGAGCGTCGATACTTTTGGTGCGATAGCTCAACAACTTTGCAGTGGATCCGTAATAGGGCTCGCGGTCGTGTCCGGGTTTCGTGTCAACGTTTCTCATACCCGTGTTCGTGTTACACGTACACGGGTTTCTGACCCGATTTACACGGGTAATTAAAATCCGTGTAAATAATACCCGTCTGCACGGGTACACGGGTACACGGGTATTATTTACACGGACTTTAATTACCCGCGGGTTTGGGGACGTCCTTGACGAGAAGCCGTGTATGCATAGAAAGTCTGCTTTTTAATGGTAAAGTTATGTATCAATCTAATTGTGTCAAATAGACCTTATTGCGTAACAGATAGAGTCGAAATTTATAAAAACAAAAAAGAGTTATATCGGCTGACCTTTCCTGAACAAATTTGTTTTGTAGTGTCGAACGAATCTCCAGGTTACATTCAATAATAGACCTTATTTGCATTTGCTCAAATTATTTCGAACCCGTTGGGTTCGGTCTTAAGTACCCGGGTACCCGGGTAGCACGCGGTTTCGTGTAAACGGTATCTGTGTATTGGACACGGACACGGGTACCCGGCGGGTTCGTGTAATTCGGGTTCTTAGTACCGTCGGGCTTAAGAACACGGGTATCCGGTTTGGCGGGTTACACGTGTACCGTGAGCCCTAATCCGTAACAATACGCGCACATATAAAACGTTCGAAGCGAACCGGCTGGGCGAGATTGATGAGTTGTCCCGCGTTGACGAGTGGAATTATATAGGTACCTACTAAATTAAATGTAGCTGATTTAGCTACGCGGGAGACTTTCGATCACGCTCAACTGGATAATTGGTTCGCGGGTCCGAACTTTTTATATCAAGACGTATCTTTATGGCCAAAGGACATAATTTTGCCGCCGAAAATAGTCGAGATTCCTGAGTGCGTTGCCGTGATACAGGTATCTCCATCCATCGGATTAGGCGTACCGGATCCACTCCGGTTCTCTTCTTGGCTTCGTCTAAGGCGAGCCACGGCTACAGTACTATCGTTTATCGATAAGTGTAGGGGTCTTTCGGGACAAATTAACTGCAGCATGATGGACCGCGCCGAGCGGCTACTGCTACAACACGCGCAGATGGAATCCTTCGGCGACGACATTGCTGTACTCCGAAGAGGTAAGCCATTGCCTTGCACCAGTAAATTATTGTCTCTGTCACCGGTGTTAGACGAATATGGTCTGCTGCGGGCAGGCGGACGCATCGATGCCGCTGAAGATGTACCAATTAATGTCAAGAGGCCAGTGATACTCGATGGTCGGCATCCTGTGGCTAAACTGATTATCGTGCAGTATCACGTGCTGCTTGCCCACGGGAACCAGGAGACCGTCGTTAACGAGGTGAAACAACGGTATTGGATCTTACGTTTAAGACCCACCGTGAAGTCTATAGCATCGAGGTGTATGCTGTGTAGGATCCGGAAGTGCCAACCACGAGTTCCACGAATGGGCGATTTACCTAGGGCTCGGATGGCGCACCATCAGCGTGTATTCTCACACTGCGGTTTGGACCTTTTCGGCCCAATGGAGGTTGTGGTGGGTCGCCGCCGGGAGAAAAGGTATGGCGTTTTGTTTACCTGCTTGACCGTACGCGCGATCCACATCGAGCTGGTTCCCTCGCTGACGTCAGACTCGCTCATTTTGGCACTGCGGCGAATGGCGGCCAGGCGTGGCTGGCCGGTACACCTGTTCTCAGATAATGGTACGAATCTACGAGGAGCCTGTACCGAGTTGCAGAGATCGATGCGGGAACTGGACGCTGAGGAGCTAAGAAACCAAGGTCTAAACAAAGGTGTGGAATGGACTTTTATCCCTCCCGCTACCCCCCATTGGGGTGGGGCGTGGGAAAGGCTCATTCGTAGCGTAAAGACGTCTCTTAAAGTCGTCTTAAACCAGCGCGCACCACGGGACGAAGTATTAAGCACGTTCATGGCGGAAGTAGAAAATATAGTTAACAGTCGTCCCCTGATGCACGTGTCCGTTGAGAATGGTGGTGTAGAGTCTGTCACTCCAAACCACTTCCTTCTTGGTACATCATCGAACCTGCCGACTATTGGAAAGTTTGATGACTCTGATCTGTACCTGCGTAAATACTGGCGTACAGCTCAGAAACTGTCCGATATGTACTGGCAAAGATGGGTAAAGGAGATTCTACCCGACCTCATACCAAGAAGGAAGTGGCACGAGGAACGGAAACCGTTGCAAGTGGGCGACCTCGTCCTTGTCGTGGACCCGAACTCTCCCCGCAACTCGTGGCCCAAGGGTCTGGTGACTCAGACGTTCCCTGGCCGGGACGGGCGCACGCGGCTGGTGGAGGTGAAGACAGCGACCGGGACGTGGCGGCGGTCCGCGGCACGCGTCGCACCTATCTCTTTGGTAGAAGAGTGCTAAAGCACTAGGGTGGGGAATGTTAGCGACGCGCATCTAGTTCAACGTAATTTATTGTGTTGGCAACTAGTTATTAATATTTCAAAAAATAAGGTACTTTTAAGTTTCATTGTAACTTACCCTGTTTTATTTTTGTTAATGGCGGCCGCAGTCAGTTCTCTGTAAGACGCGAGCCCCTCCGCTTAACTTTGTACTAAGTTCCAATTAAAAGATCAGTTAAAACCTCATTCTGGACTTCTCATTCATCGAACCAGCGCCCACCAGTCACAGCCCAGATAATTTTTAAATAACTATTATCAGTCCAACCGATAGTACCTAATTATAATTAACACACGCACACTTGACGAAGTGAAGTAAGATGACTGAGTTCCTATACGGAATCAAGATGCGTTCAGTTCAACATACATTCCTTGACTAGTGAAATAATCTTGAGGCCTCGGCCCTACCGCGAAAAACGAAATTCGTAAATTTCGAGGATTTGTCTCTCTCACTCTAATGACGCCTTCGTTTGAGTGACAGAGAAAAATCCTCGAAATTCACGAATTTCGATGTAGTAGGCCTTATTGCGAACCACGAACGAAGTGTTGCCTCCCTCTCACACTTATGTTCAAATTCACAAGTGCGAGAGAGAGGGAACTCTTCGTTCGTGGTTCGCGGTAGGGCCTCTGCCTCTGACTTCGAAATTCGTCTTTCGGATAATATTTGTCTTTGTTATTCCAACGAAGGCGTCATTAGAGTGACAGAGACAAATAATCGAAAGTCCGCGGTAGGGCCACTGAGAAGTGTTACCTCTCTGTCAAACTTACGTACGGATTCACAAGTGCGAGAGAGACCACTTCGTGATTCGCGATAGGGCCTCAGTTCAATGAATAAACATGGCTATAATTACGAGCATGAATTTGAGCATCTATTTGATTTGTGTCACTCCAATAAACGCTTAGAGTGACAGAGACAGTTGCACATTTCGAGCAACCGTCTCTATCTCACTAATGACATCTTCGTTGGAGTAACAAAGACAAATGCTTGTAATATCGCAGAAGGCCATGCTTCCGGTCGTATTGCGAAAATCGAAATCGAATGTTCCAAAATTTCCTCTCTTTCACTCGCATTAGCAAGAGTGATAAAGCGGCCTATGGAATGCAAATTGTTTATTGTTATTACCTACAAGCTTCAAACATTTACGAGTACGACTTACAATGAAATGCAACATTTGATCCTTCGCTTATATTATTGAACCTATTTAGAGAGATATTTATAAATAATACTTATGACGCTAGCGACCGTTTAGTTCACTGAGCGCTTTACTGAAGATTTCCCTGTATACCCAGGGTTACCAGTTCCTAATTTCATTTAATCCTAATTTCAAGCTTAAATCCTCCTAAAACAGGTATTTAAAAAAAAAACCCTAAATAAGTTAAAAAAATTTGAAAAGAATCAAGAGGTCCGAGGATTTACAGGGAACTTCGAAAATCGTATAGTACACCTGAGGCTCTACCTTAAATCACGAAGTGTTGCCTCTCTCTCGCAATCGTGAATTCCTACATAAGTATGACATTGAGATTGAGACAACACTTCGTGGTTTGCGGTCCAAAGAAGGCGTAACATTGTTCCAGCAACAGTTTATTCAGATTTTTTTTTATTTTCCTTAACATTTCTCAATAGACAGAATGGATAAGCCCGTAAAAAACGCCCTAAATTTAGGATAAAACCCCTAAGTATACTAGTATGCTTAGCATATGATCAGTGCGACAATTATGTCTGTATATAGACTATCCAATTATCCATCCCTCTCTTATTCATATAGATAGTAAAAGATGGAAAATCTATCTCGCGGCGACATACTGACATACCAATCATGTGCTAAGCGTACTGTGCTTCTAAAAATCATTATAGATATCGCTTAAACATGGCTACGGATGGTATTTGATTATTCAACGCAATCGTTATAGGCCTTCTACACGATCAGAGCCCAACCGCCAACCATCGTGTACTTGATTGGGTTGACAAAAACACAGCTATTGTATACTCGGCCGCCGCTATGAAGCCTATCCTGACAGCTGTCAGTTTCATAGATAATGTCAGCAATGTCACTTTTTGACACTACACTATACAGGTCATTTCCATACATAGTGTCAAAATGTCATAGTGTCAGGATTGACTTCATAGCGGCGGGCAGACTAGAACACGGTTGACTCAACCGATATTTTGGTTGATGGCAACGGCCCTGTGTGCTTAGACAAGTTGCCAATCGCTAACGCTAATCGTCAATCGTAAGCGAAAGGCAGCTGTCTTTGTCGCACTAATATGAAAGAGTGACAAAGAGGGAAAACTACGATACGCTACTAAGCATTAGCGATTGGCAACTTTGCTAAGCATCCTTGCCTACTACCGCGAAAATCGAAATTCGTACTTTTCGAGAATTTTTCTCATTTCACTCAAACGAAGCGTCATTAGAGTGAGAGAGACAAATCCTCGAAATTTACGAATACCGTTTTTCGCGGTAGGGTTCGCTGATCGCGAACGCATACAAACTGACAAGTTGAGTCAACATCTCGGTCGTGTATATCGAATGAAGTAGTTGATCACGACGGTTGGCATTTGGACCCGATTGTGTAGAGGCCTATAAAAGTTAAATATAGGCTATCAGCTATTATTTTATATTCATTTAAACTTTCGCGTTTATCACTCATATTTTAACGACAAACGGGTCTTAATCTCGTTATCCTGACGTTTCGGGTATGACGTTACACCCGTGGTCGCAGGCAGTTCGTTAAGATATGAAATAATCTGAAATAACTGTTCTACTGACAGAAATAGTAGATTGTGTCACAAGGGATCAAAATGGTATATTTCCGGCGTGGGCGTATATTGAATCTTGAATGGAGCGACAGATTCCACAATTCTAATTCTAAAGTGGAATCCTGAGCGTAATGAAGGATTCAAGAGTTAACGCCCAAGACGAAATAATTTTGATACCGTGTGACACATACTGCTTTTCACACCACCTTTGAGAAAAATAAAAGATATATCACAAATTTTATATTTATGCAAAAAATCGATTCTGAAGAAATTTTTATCATTTATGAACGTACTGTTTATTTTCATATTTCATTGTAATTTTTTAGGCTGGCAATAGAAAGTCCTTGAACAGAAAAGTGCCACTTTGATCCCTCCTAGCCGGGAAGAAAAGTCCCGTATTCGAGGTGGTGTGAAAAGGTTTATTTTTCGTTGTTCATTAGTACAGATACTGGCGTGTATCTGTAATAATGACACATTTTGAAGGGACAGGGAAGGCGTTTAAAAGGTCCAATGAGAAAAAAATAATTGTCTTCACGATTATTTATTGATAATAACAATACTTTTGTCACGTAACATAAGTACGTAAAATGCAACACAACGGACCTTTAAAGGTACTCCTGGCTTGTGCTATTAAGACACTTTCGGCATATAAATACATCAGTGAAAACTTAAAAACGATATTATGCGCAAATAATCACACCGAAAAGCTGAATCTACCAGAGATTGTGAAATTAAATAAAAAATAAATATCTTTTGGGGCCTTAGTGCATAGTTCATCCCCGTTCGCAGAGTTAGACTATTCAATCAGTTTACCTTTCAGTGGAATGTCGTATATTTCCATTTAAAAAGCGAAGTTCATTGATCATTCAGAATATATCGACTCACTATGATTTTAACGCTTCGTGTGTTTGACAAGGATTCGTACAATAGGTATTAGACTAGGGATGGTTCCCCGGTAATTTTCCATTGGGGGAACTTTCCATTTGGAAATATTCCCCATACTGTGCTGGGTAAGTTACCGGGAACGACCCATCACTATATTGAACAACAGTTTAAAATTTGAATAGTCCTGTAGGAATCCTTAGCAAGCACAGAAAACTTGTTAAAAATGCATAGTTGCGACGCTTTGTCTCATGAGTTTTAGATGTTTTTTTGAAGTCTAACCCTACTTACGAGTACCCAGTCCGTTGGTGGGGGTCTACTTAAGCTTGAGAATGGTGTTCTTCAGTTTGTCGACATTGGCGCCCGAGAATTCCTCCAGTTTCTTGGAGTTCTTCAGGAAGACGAAGGTCGGCATGGAGTTGACGTTGTATTCGGCGGCAATCTCTTCATTCTCGTCTACGTCAACCTGAAATTCAAAAAAACACGTTAAAGCATGATATTTTTAAACACATAAGGCTTTATTAGGACATTTGTTTGGGCGTTTCGACCGGCGAGACTTTGGTGGCAACATTATTACCTAATTTCTTTTTGGGACATCTTGGTAGTTGTCAACTACGTCTACCAAGATATCCAAAAATTCTTATATCTCTCAGGGGCAAGGAGGTTGGAACTCTTAGGGCGCCTATAGAGAGACGGCGTGACAGACAAAACCCGTGCCGCGCATATGCGTTTTACGCATATGTGCTGTCAGTACCTCTCGGGACGTCATGGGTATATAAACTATAAAAATATACCAAGAATGCCACATTGCTCTGTAATCTGGTGCAGGAACCAGTCTACGTACGTTAATAAACAAAATTCAAACGTTTCCTATCACAGGTAAGTAAAAAAAGTTATATTAAATTCAATATAAAATTAGTATGGGCCAGAGACATAGTGAAGAGACACGACGCTGAATTTGTTATCGATAGTCTATGTAAACTCTTACAACTAAACGGTTTTAGTAGAAATTCAAAATTTGTTCCCGAGTTACGGACGTTTCCTATGTATAAGTAAGTATAATTATGTGTATTTCTCTATTTAAGTACATATATATCGTCGCCTAGCACCCATAGTACAAGCTTTGCTTAGTTCGGGGCTAGGTTGATTTGTATGAGACTGTCCCCCAAACATTTATTTATTTATATTTAGCAATAATATAATATTTATCTAGAGTGCAGACAATGAAGCAACTATACAAAAACCTTAATTTTTAGATTTCCTATAGAACCATGTGTCAGAGAACGCTGGATAACGGCGACTGGAAAGTTGAACTGGTTTCCGCAAAAACACGACACAATTTGTTCGGACCACTTCCAAAATGACTGTTTTGTAAAAACAAATCCGAGATCTATATTGTCATCCAATGCCTGTCCAACTTTAAAACTCCATCCTGCGTTTGACAAGGTAAGTTAGCTTTGCTAAATAATTTTATTATGTTTTAAAAGTAAAGTACCTTTTAAAGGATTTCTGATGTTATCTGTTAATACATATTAATTTAAGTATGTAATTTCCAGGTGTTTCTTGTCCCAAGTAACCCATCTGATAATCTTTCAAGAAAACGTAAAACGGTACAATTTACGAATTTAAAAATATCTTTATACATTTATACATCTAATTAATCTGTCCTCATATATAATACCTAAATTACCTAACCATCTAAACTCCTTACAGTTGATCGTTTAATTTTAGTTCCCATTTATAGTTACAATTTTCTTTGCGTTTTATAACGTAATATAAGTAGATATAGTTTGCACACCTTGAACAAACAAACCAATGCAAAGGCAACATATATAACTAGACAGAGGTTAAACAACAGGCGGTCTTAAGATTCGGTCGTGAGATTTTAAAAATGAGAATGTTTAAATAGCTTTTTTCAAGTAACATTTTTAGTCAAATAACTGTTGGTTTTAATCTATCGATAAAAATATCGAGCCATACCACAACACTATTTACATTAACATGTCAAAATTACCTGACACGGTCGATTTCTATGAAATGACAGCCAAGGCCGCCTCTATCTCTAAGGTTACACACTAAAGAGGTCCGTGCTCTGTGCTCAGGGGATTCGTGTGATAAGGCTCCCACCGAAGTCACGGCGGTTGAAACGCGCGGAAAAATGCCCATTAGCCTGAGGTCTTCACGGAATAACTGAATGGTGGCAATTGCAACAGTGCCGAAAATAAATTAGACACAAGTGCGAAAAACATGAAATTCGAAACGAGTGGCGACGTTTTAAAACACGACCGACAGGGAGTGTTTTAAATCGACACGAGTTAATAATTTCCTTTTTGCACGTGTCTCGTACGACTTTTTTTAGTACAGATGGCCCTCCGAAGTTTTGGTCCTGACGTAAAATGACACACTTCTCGCACTAGAGCCTAAAAAACACACCATTTCTACTAAAAATCAATTTTAAGTCATACTATTAATGTAAATGAGCATGTTAGCTTAAACACAAGAAGGTTTATCTAAAAATGGTCAAGATGTTCAACACATCTATTAAAAAAAGGAAATCGTTTGTTCTATTTAAGATATATCTGTAATAAATTGTGTTAAAGCCACCGCTCCTCTGTAGTAAAGTATCTTAACTATATTAAATAAAAATTGGGAGTTAGTATTAAAATGTGGATTGATTGCAAGAAAATATAGTTAAAGACAACAAATTGACCATAGTTATGCAGAAAACGATCAACTTTGATTTTTTTTCAATGCAGAAAGCGACAATCTCAATAAGCGTAAGTCCGATTGACAAAAAATAGTAGTTGGTCGCTTTCTGCAAAACTATGGTTAATTTTGTTAATGGAAACCATTTTTTCCTAACTAGTGCGGAAAAGTAAACTTTGAGCACGCTTCGCGTGCGTAAATTTCTCTTTTTAAGGCACTTGTTATGAAAAAAGTCTTTCGATACACGTGCAAAAACTTCTTTTTAACTCGGGTGATTGTCGCCCTCGTTTCACTCGGGCTTCAACTTTAACCCTCGTCGAAAAACAATTTTTTTGCACTTTCATCGAAACGAAGTTTAAAACAACTTCTGGCACTGAAAAAAGCGACAAATTTTTCAATGAGCGATTAAAACCATACGCACCTAGACATTTTGAATTTATCGCCTTTTCTGCTGCCAAAGGACGGAGTAAACCATATAGGTTGTACGACTAACTTTCGTAACGCAATTGATGCGATCGTGATTTTTGTTACATTGTTGACAAAAAAATGTTACATTAAATAAATAATAAATATCACATTGTATCATATGCCACTAATCTGACAAAAACAACTTGATTTTTTATAAAAATAAGGCTCTTTTTCGTTTAATATGAACCCATTTATTTCGATAGTTATTACGTTATTAGTTATGCAAGAACGCACTTCGATGAAAAAAACAAGTATACAGTCAAGTGCAAAAATAAGTATCGAAAGAATCCGCTCATAAATATGTTACGACGTTCTTATTACACAGAATTAGAGTGCACTGGGACATATTTTTGAAAATTTTTGTGTACACCTAATTTTGTCTTTGACTGTACAACATTACCGAATATGGTTATTGAAATAGTATGTAAGGAAAGTTCACTTTTTTACCATGTGTCATCGCTTCATTCCCCTATCGTATAAATAGTTTGTATTAATCGTGGTAAGTATGTTATTATAATATACGATGGACGGATGACATCATGCTATGACATTGAGGCCGGTTTTAATTATATATATTCGATCTTGTATGTCATTAACACCTTCAAAGTCTAGTGACTCATATATGGGTTACTAAGATCTGTATGAACTAACTCAGGATACGAAAAAAATGGTGAAACACTAACCCCTTCACTACATAGTATAAAATAAAGTCACTTTTTTTTGTCCCTATGTCTCTTTGTACGCTTAAATCTTTAAAACTACGCAACGGATTTTGATGAGATTTGTTTTTAATAGGTAAAGTAATTCAAGAGGAAGGTTTTTATGTAGGTATAGTACCCGTGCGAAGCCGGGCGGGTCGCTAGTTATTCATAAACGTCCTCTAACTTAGTAAGCTGCTAAGTATTGTTTGTCCGTGTCGCTCTTACAGACATTTTGATAAGACCGAAAGGAACAAACAACACTTAGCGGCTTGCTAAGTTAGGAGAAGTATAAACTTCTCCTATTATCCTTATTCATAAGAATAAGGGGGTAAATTACTAATGGCCTGTTTCACAATCTTCGGATAATCTGTCAGATAAAATTATTACTATCCTTTTCCTTAGGTATATAAAAGAAAGGAACTCTAACATTTATCTGACAGTTATATTTTATTCGGGGACGATGAAGCAAAGTTAGTATTTTTTCTTTATTAATTAAAACAACTTACCTATGAAATTGGCGTTTTTGGTCCTATACTTTCTATACTATACTAGTTGATCAATTTAGTTATCTAAAGAGTAACTTAGATTTTCCTTTTGTTTTCAACAGTGCACTTTGTAGCAAAGGTTTTTTCACACTAATAATTGTTTTTTTTTTTCTTAAGTGACATTCAATAATAAGCTTTAAAAACAACTCTTGCAATATGCTGCCCGTTCATAATGTTTCGAATGGACATAAATGTATGATAGTACCTTATTTTTATGAAATATAGTACAAAACACGCCTAAGAAGTGTCTACGAGTGGCAAAATTTGGTTTATTTTGATTTTGACATCAAAAAATTATACACAAAATTCATTGTATGAAAAATAGACTTTACAAAAATCTTCGTACAAAACGCCAATTTCATAGGTAATTAATGACCTAATATTTACGAGTGCAGGGTTTAATATAAATATCACTTGAAATGAATATGACTAAATTGACTAAACACACGTTTAGAATTGTTCAAATATAAATAATTATCAGCTATCAGAGTACATTGGCAGGCCGCTTATCAGCCGTGTAAATTGCACGCTATCACGCGACGGTATCTAAACAAATAACCCCATTTACAGCCACACGTTAGTAATTATGGAAACATGGAATTATTTACTATTTTATTTTGTGGGCGTTACGTCCTACACGTTAATATTTTTTATGAAATTTTAGTTCGGGACAATTTTCTTCTCCAACAATCTGACCCTTGATCCAACCACCTAGCAAGAGCCTCTTGAGGTGTTGATCGAGACTCTACGAGACCGTCCGCAGAAACAACTATCGGTACAATCGCCGAGTCAACATCCCACATGTCGGTTACCTCGTGAGCCAAGTCTAGGTACTTACTGGCTTTGTCCATCTCGGCTTTCACGAGGTTCTCGTCATGGGGGATGGTGATGTCGATGAGCATTGCCCGGCGTTGCGATCGATCTATTAGCACGATATCAGGCTTATTGGATACAATAGTCCTGAAGTGTTATTCACTAAGGAAACCGCCTTGCTGTCAGCGCGAACGCCGCGTCGAATGTGTGAAGAAGAGAATAGCATAGCTGTTCGTGATGATAGATCGATCCCAATAGAGCGTGGCACGACCGTTTTCGAGAACTGCCGCAGGTGTGTACATATAGTAAGGCACTTCGAAGCCCACAAGGCCATATTGAAGAGCAAGCTGCTGGTGTATAATCCTGGCTACGAGGTTGTGTCTGTGCAAAAGTACTCGGTGTTAACAATCTGAGAACAACCGGAAATAATATGCCCGAGTGACTCACCGGGACGGCGGCATGCCCGACAAATGTCGACCGAACCGTCCTTCAAGATATATTTCCGGTAGTTATTCGTCATGATAACCTCGTCAACAATTGCACAGGCAAAACCTCGGTTTCTCCGAAGAGGTCCCCGAATCGTAGCCAGTTAACCGACGCGAGCAGATCTACGTCAGGTCCCGTGAGGGCCTTGTAGAACCGCCCGTGTAGCTCCTTGCTCTTCCATACCGCCCTGCGGTCCTCGGTGCTTACTACCACTGGACAGGTCTCCGCCAGTTCTTGTTATTATGAATAGCCCATCTAAAGGTTCAGCATACCTTAAGCACGACCAGTGAGTCGGCCATTTCGTTGGCAAGCTCCTCTAGCTTGGGCCCGATCATCTTGCAGGGCCCGCACCATGTGGCCATGAAGTCGATGACAACCAGCTTTTCGCCAGCCTCGGACAGCCTGGTCTTGAGGTCGTCGGCGTCTTTGATGTGGATGGCCATTTTACTGGAACAAACGTTACGAAGGATTAGATTTTAGAAACTAACAGAACGTACACTATGGAGTCGGCTCAGATCATCACATCATCAGCCTATCTCAGTCCACTGCTGGACGTAGGTCTCTCCCACTAGGTATGCCAGGATCGGACCATATAAAACCAGGGATCGGATACCGGTTTTTCCTCCATACAAAAGAACAATTCGAATTCAGTTCTTTTCCCCTCACTAGCTCGTAAAGCGCTCGTTTATCCTTTAATACGAGCGGATAAAAACGCTTTTTATACACTTGTGAATAAAGTAATTTGACATTTCTCTAATTCCTATAGCCCCCACCTGCCTAGTATAAGTGGATCTGTATGACCGTAGTAAACATGCGCAATCGGAGCTCACATGTTAAATTGGTCGTTTCTCATGTGACTTTGTAAGCCATTGGCAATATTTAATTTCCATAAGTAACTCTATTCTACGATACGTTTCGACATTGAGTTTCAAATAGTTTCTTTAAGTTAATTTACATTTGGATGAGATTTGTAATCATATTTCCTCGCGATAGTGAGGGGAAAAAAGTTGTATTACACTTGGCGGCAAAGTTTGTTCAACTCTCGTGCCTTGAGACCTTCGCAATGCTCAAGATTCCAGTTTTTGAACCACTCGCTACGCTCGTGGCTCAATTTTGGAATCTTTCGCTAGCTCAGGTCTCAATATTGGCACGACAGTTAAACAACAACTTTGCCCCCTTGTATAATAAATAACTATTTTCGTTCTTCGGTTTATTTTTTTTTGTTACTGGAGTAATTCAAAAACATAATGTTAATAGTACATAAAATGTTGAATACTACATAAAGAGTGTAAAACATTTTAAAATATTGAGCTATTTCGAGGTTATTCTAAAAAATTTGGATGTAATGGCCATAATCAGCACGCTGGTCAGAGGACCCTAAGGAGCAAATTTTTCGACAGAAAAAGAATCATGCAGTGGTAAGTGCATGCACCACATAGTAGAGCTTGTTCGGAATGAAGGAACGTGAGATATATATGGGTGTGCCATACTCCCAGATGCCTCCACTTTCCACACACACACACACACACGCACACACGCACACACACACACACCCGCGCGCACACATGCATCTACACACACCAGTAAAGAGTTATTTGAATTGAATGCTTAGTCATAGTTTTTATACCATTCGAAGTTCTTTATACGGAAGCAAAACTAGTAATGTAATATCGATAGGCATCTAGTAATTACTACTTGTATACCTACTAGGGACTTCGCTATAGTACTATAGCGAGCGCACGACCTTCGGACATGGACCTAACCGTATGCGGTGTTTTTACGTAGGTGACTCAGACGATTTCGTGCCAAAACAAAATATCGCCGGCTGACGAATAAATCTCATTATAAAAACTGTCACTTTAGCAAGCTCGTATTCAGTATTGAATCAGAACTGATATGAGAGCTTTATTTCAATGTTACTTAGCGAATTTCGGTTGCCAACAGACGATAGCAATACTAAAGTTTTAGAAACTGGGCATGTTTCACCATTCCAGAATAAAATCTATCAGATAAATGTTAGCTGAACTTTGTTAAGCGTTGGGTAAAATTATCGTCGGTCTTTTTAGTCACTACAAGTCATTTCATCATCATCATCATCATCAGCTTATGATAGTCCACTGCAGGACGTAGGCCTCTCCTATTATCTATGCGTATAGACGCATTAGGAGGTAAATGCCCATAATCGCCACGCTGGGCAAGCGGATTGGCGATCGCAGTAATGTGTCCACTATGATGACGCTGCTGCCCATCATCAATTTTTATCAAATAATGGTCAGTGACACTTCAATCCCTTAGTCGACTCTTACGACACCCGCAGGAGGAGTTGGGGTGGTGACAAATGTATTCTTACTGCCGTCACCACACGACAAGTCATTTAATTTAGCAAAATTAGCAAATTATTTGCCATTAACATGTTTCTAAATTTCACATAGAACCATGCGACTAGTATTTTAATGTACTATATTTCAATTATCAAGCCAATAATCATGAGATTGTAAATGAATTATGATCCTTCCGAGTGAATTTGATAACTCCAAGCGGTAACAAGCACTTTCTCTACAAAATATTCCACAAGACTACGATAAACACTCTATACGATAAAAATAAACATAAATATTTATTGTCATCAAATCAGGCAATTTTCAAAAAATAATGTTTGCATCTTGTATTGTTTAGAAGCATGCCATCAAACCTTATTTATATACATGGTGTTTTTTAAGTTCTAGCCATATTTTATCATATCTCTTATCGTGACTGAATGAATATGGAAAATGCAAAATCATATTTGATAGTGTCAAAATCTATGTGAGACATACATTTTAACAATAGAAGTATGTAAATTTATATGCAAGTCATGCTAGTCCTTCACAGTTGACACGCTATTATCGTAATTAGTTATTTATTACTAAATATGGCGCAATAGGCATTTCCTCGACAATATGTCAATCACATTGATGACGTTCCAGCTCTTTCTAACCAGCAATATTAAAGGGAGATACAATACGAAAAGTAATCAGTATAATTATCTAGGCGCCAGTTGGCATGGCTCCAAGTTCAATGTACTTTTATGATTGAGATGCCGTCTTAGCGACTATATATTATTATTGAAAATAGCCTATCAATACGTGAAGAACTGAAGAGTTTAGGAAATAAAATTATAATTTACGTGAATTCGTGAATTTCCATTGCCATTAGTCTCACGCAGCAAGCACGTGGATTGGATTATTTTAATAAAATGACGTTATATTTTATTTTTGTGCAATTCAGTATTAGGACCATTTTTGCCCCTTCCCCCCTCAATTTATTGAATTTGGAACTTTTAATATGATTTCTACTCAGAAACGCAACTTCTTTGGATTTTGATAGGAGAAAAAAATTGTTCTAAGGTTTTTTCCCCATTCTGTTAACCTTTTTTCATACATTTTGTATGGCGGTAAAGGTGCATTCAGACGAAAAGAGCATTCGCTATTCTAACCCCCTTCTCTACGAAATTCGATCGTTACGCAAAACGTGATTCGTTGATTACGTAGAGTGGGGGATAGAATAGCGAATGCTCGTTTGGTCTGAATGCACCGTAACTAAGTGGAAAGTTCGAAAATTTTATGTATACTCGTATTTTGGGACAAAGTTTTTCTCTTATTAGAATAGAAAGAGTTCACGATTGTGAGTAGAACTCATATAAAAATACTTGTTACAAAAAGTGGCGGAGGACAACTTGGAACACAAAATGGGCCATGAATCTATACATTAATGATCCATTTTGGTAATATCAATGGCATACATGAAAAAAAGGATACCATGTCACTTTTGTGACACTGAAAAAAGTGACATATTAATAGGAATATTAGAACTGAAATTCCATTTGAAAAAAATCGGCTACGGTATAATTATGTTCTAGAACTAGACATTTAAGAATGACAGAGATAACTCAAAAAAAGTGACGACATACCTAGGGTAATATATTACAAAAACACGTATTAAATCAAATCAATTCAATAGTAAAATAAAATTAAGTTTATTAAAGCCTAATGAAATTATGGTATTGCGATGATAAGCGAAGTAGTTTGGTCCAATATTATTTTAGGTGGTGTCGACGTTTTTTTAATCATTTATAAGCTTTGGTCTAAAAACAAAACTGTAAGCGTAAGAGTCGACTAAGGGTTTTAAGTCACTGACCATTCCAATTAATTTATACGCAACCACACGCAACTCGTATATCATCAGATCATCACTACACTACTGCGATCGCCAATCCTCTCGGAAAGCTTGGCGATTACGGGCATTTACCTCCGAATGAGGCCAGACGCTGAATGGGAGAGGACTATGTCCAGCGATGGACTAGGATGTCTAGGATTAGCTGATGTGTGTGTGATGTGACTAATCACTAAATATCTACATTTTAATTACACCAATAACGACTATGTAGATTAAATTTAACACTTTGCCCGTTTAGTGAATTCAGCGTTTGATTTTTTTTTTAAATAACGACTAATCAGATAAATAAATCCGTAAGTAAACAGTTCGTTTTATTTATCTAACGTAAAAGGCAGATAGCGCGATAAAAAAGAACTAGTCACAATTTAATCGCTATACAATTTAAATTTAATAGTTAATACTTTGAACAACTTAAAATTATGGAAACAGTATTTGGATATTCATATAAATGAGGTATAATTAGACGTCATGAACAAAATAAATAAATAAGGAATTAAGAAAATGTGCTTCAGATTATGTAGAAAGCGATTTTAGACACATATTATTACCTATTTTACTTTGACATTAACGGATAATGTATAAATAACTACAAACAACTAAATTCTGATTAAGTTGTTTAACCTGCAACTTAAAATAGCTGAACAAAAAACAGGAAAATACTAATCAAGGTTAAAAATAAACACTACGGTAAAAAACACTTGCCATCACTTCACTACACATCACCAATCAATAAACTATGCCAAGGGTAAACAAATCAATAACTTACCTAATAGAACTAGAAAAATATCACAGATCGAAATTAAAACTAAACGACTCGCCTCTCCGAGCTCTTAGCCGCGACTGAATCGTAAATATGGCGTCAATTGCTTATATAAGTACTATATGACGAATTCAGACTTGTAGTGCTTAGTGCTATTTCTGCATGGCAATAGTTATAGTGGGAATTGGTGGCTTTTCAGTCTCCATATATATCGAAGCGTCCAGGGCGCTCATAAATATGTGAACAGCGTTTCTACCGCGAACTTCAGTCTGCAAATTTCTCTGTCACTCTAATGACGCCTTCGTTGAAGAGAGAGACAAATGCTCGAATTTTGCGGATTTCGAAGTTCACGGTAGTATCTCGCCAGTAGTAAGTAGCCGTCCCATGACTTTGCATAATTATATCGGTAACGTTAAGGCGCATTCAGACAAAACGAGCATTCGCTATTCTATCCCACACTCTACGAAATCAACGAATCACGTTTTGTGTAACGGTTGAATTTCGTAGAGTAGGGGATTAGAATAAGGTTCAGAGCAAGTTCTCTTTCAAGCGCATGGTAACGCATCTCTTGGACAAGGTTCAGGTATCGTTTTCTCCCGATGTTTCACAGTGGGTAATATGTATTATATTTATGTATATGTATTTGTGTAAGTTTATTAAATTGCATATCTTTCTGTTTGTCCCAATGGTTGACTGGTATAGAATGCCTTATGACATTAAGTCCGCGTTTTGTACTTCTGTTTAGTGCAATGTTTAAATAAATAAATAATTAGAATAGCGAATGCTCGTTTAGTCTGAATGCACCTTTAGGTTTTACTCGATACGTAAATAGGACATCGCATTCGCTTCAATATAATGACAATTCATGGGCCATACGTATTTTAGGTCCTGGTTTAGGACACGCGTCTGTCGCCGGCCATACAAACCAGAGCCCTAGGGAATCAGATACATGCAAAGGAATCTGCAGTCTGTGTTTCCCAATGATTCATTATACAGTCATACGTTGTAGCTTTCGATTGGATAAAGGGCAATTTCATTTCTATGACAAATAAAGTGACCAATGAAATGTATGATATCGCTGATACAAGGTAGCTTTCATTATTTTATGTATAATATATTTATTTATATATAAAATCTGAAGGAAATAACTCTTGATTCGTGGAGGGTTAAGTAATGAATAATTAAACACATTCATTGTAAAAATAGTTCAATTCTAGCACATAGGACGAGAAATGTAAAAGAAATATGTGCCAGTGCAAAGTTTTCTAAATGGGAAATATCTCTAGATCGATTAATAAAACTGAAAGTTGATGACAGAGTATGACGAATTCTATACCATAGTCGGGGGAAGAAAAGTTTTTGGTCACACTAAATCCTACAGTTTCGGAAGCTTTTTCTAATGAATATTTAGGGTATACAGATTCACACCATGCAATAATCCCCAGTGCCGCGCGAGAGCTTCTCATCCAGTCGAGGACTTGAAGGTCAATAATTGGAACAGCACGTTCAATAATTTCTACCCTCGAGATTATGCATTCATTCTATTGTTTCAGATGATTTATAATTAAGGAAAAAAAATCCCCAGTTTTTTCGTAAAGCTTATACAAAAAAAACTATACCTTAATTTTTTTTTTCTTATTTGATAAAAAATATAACTTACAAAATCTTGCGCAATTCGAAAATTTGGTCATTGGACCAAAATAAAGATATAAACGTCTTAGTAACTTTTCTCCGCGGTGACACAGTTGCATCTATTTTTTTTTCACTGTTATTATTTTATTTTTCTTATAAGACGTTTCAATGAAAACGTACAGCCACGATGATCTATTTCTTAGATAATATGTTTATTAACACGCAAAATAAAAATAAAATATTTGAAATATATTAAGTGCTTTACGAGCAATCGACATTAACAGCTATAATTTTAAAACGAATATTTTTTAAATCCTGCCTTCCCGCGCATGTGCCTACGATACGTGTGCGGCGATGCCGTGCGCTGTGCGTGAAAGAGAGAGGTATAGTTATATATACAGGGTGTGGCCAATAATAGGAGCTTTAAATTTAAGCGATGAATCTTTGGACTATACGCAATTACCTAGACCTTATCATAATGCTTCAAAGTTAACCAACTCTGAGATATAGCACTTCAAAGTTGCAATACATAATCAATGTATTTAACCATCGTTAAATTGTCGTTAACGATCGTTAGATGTCTTGGTGCAAGGTGGTTTCTTGGTACCGAGGCGAAGTTTCATAATCTACTCAATCGAAACTAGTTCTTAAGCCCAGGTATAAAGAACAACTAATCGCGTGAGAACACGTTTATTTTGACAAGTTTGTTTTAAAATTCTCCAAAAAGATGCCCTAGCAACAAAGAGGTTTTTACTTTATCATCGGAAGTTTACAATGACACCTCGAAAAAGACAGCGAACCTAGCACATCTTGGGTTTGATTGCCGCTCGCGAAATTGTCGCGGCTACTCGTCTCGTTTTGATTGTATTGATTAAAAAAGCCGCGAGAAGGCCGTGAGTGACTATCAAACACAAGATGTGCTAGACCCACCAACGACTGTTTAGTACTGTAGAGGGGTGCCTGTCGTGTCGCATAACGTCGATTGTCCTAAAAATTTTTGGCCGAGAATGTTTGGCATAATGTTACATGGCATACTACTTGTTTAGCCTACTTAATTTTGCGCATAGACGTTTAAAATACCTACACCATATTTATTCTAATATTCATTACTCGAACGTCAAATGACCTAAAGCATAATAATCCTAATGTTCATTGTAATAAATATTGTTTTCCCTACTACTCGAACTGTCAATTTTCACTGCGCCTACTTTTATCATGTCCGAAATTTAATTCAAAAAGGCATTTTAATAACAACATGCAAAACATTTGAACAACAGGGTGAATGGTTAAAAAAATATTCAAGTAATAAACTAGGGTAAAACCGACGTGGATTGGTTAGATTTCGAAGCTAGGGCGGAGTGAATGGCGTAGTCTTTAAATACTTAAGTATTTTTAAACAATTGTTTACACATCCTCATACTTACAAAACCAAAAAAAGGGAGGACGGGGGGCGAAGCCCCCCGCATTAAAAAATAAATAATCTGAACCTTCCCCTACCTTAACCTGGATAGGTTAGGTACCTTTTATCCCTTAGAGCGGAAATAGAAGCCCCGCGCAGCGGGGCTTCGTCGACCGGTTCCCAGGTCAAAATTGCTCACTTAAATTCTTTGGACAACAGGGCTAATTATTTAGTAATAATTAAGTATAAGGAATCAAAAAAATTTTTTTTTAATTAGTTAAAGGTAGGTAATCACTTTTAGCACATGAAATAGTAGGAACATCACCATTATGAAAAATAATTTTTCGATACATACAGGGTGTTTTTTATATCATTAGCCATATTACAATATGTGTTGGGTAAAGGCGTAAAAAAATATTTGGTAAAACAAAAATAATCCATTTTTCATTATCCTTTTTGTCATAGATTTTTTTTAAAATCCCATTATCTAACGAATGTTTGGTCACTATGATCACTTGCTTACTTTGCGTACTGCCCCACCTAGTATGCGCTCATAGCTGCCAAATCAGATTGGAAAGGGTGTTTTGAGTTTGCAACTTTAATTAACCCGCATAAGGTAACTAATTCAATACGTAACAAGTTTCCTACGCGTGGTGGGGAATGGAGGTGGAGCTTAACTTGCAGGTAAAACCCACGAGACAGCATTATCAGTCTATCGCATACAGTACCTACTAATAATGAGGGTATTTTGAGTTGCGCGCCGATCTGAGGGTAGTTTGACTCGAGCGTGTTCACGCAAGCGCACTCCTTCTTTGTTTACAGAGTGCTGTACAAATGGCAGATGGCATTTTGCGATCAGCCGAGCCAGCATAATTTGACCTCAAGAACGGAGTAACTTAAATGTTCCGTCATACAAACGCGTACTGGTTTACCTCAGATATCGATTCTAATGCACTCTCTAAGCAAATTGAATTGTTGATGACAACGAGCAGGTACAGGTAGGTATGCGCTCGGGCAGTTTTAATCAAATAACAATCGTGTGTGCATGTAGTTAGGACATTTTATTCATTGTTTATTGCCGATGGTGGGGTGAGTGACGTCGGCTGATAGGTGCTTGTGATGAACTCCTGATTGGCTAAGACTTGACTACTCTAACCTGCTACCCTTTTGTCTGCCATCGAATCGCACGGATTGAAACAAACTTGCCTAGTGACCACAAATTATGTTTTTACCGGATAAAAAACGGGAAAAAAAAACTAAAAAAAAGTGTCACTTTTTTTTCAAAAATGTTGTGTACTGATGATCGCGAATGCCATATCCAAATTTGGCTAACGACATAACAAACACCCTGTATACATTAGACACAAAGATCATTAGGACAAACAATATTTAGGAACAACCAAGTTAGGATTAACAATTTCGTCATAACAAAAATATGCGCAACAATGTTTATGCCATATATTTTTCGGCGTAAAGTTGTTATGCGACAAATTTTTCGAAATAAAAACATTATGTCACCCGATATAGACCCACTGTAGAGGTTTTGATTTTTATTTGAATTCCAACAAATATGTTATACCTACTAGATTGTGCACCAAAAAACATAATTTAGCAAAAACGAGACTTATTTCAACACTAGGTCCTAGAGTAGATATTTCTTTATAAGCTAGGAACGGTCCTGGCGAGAAGTTTACTGCTGCTAGGGTGTCCTTGTCTAACGTCTTGTCGGATACCTAAAACAATCTTTTAGACTAGAAGAAATCAATACTTTTTAATCATTACAATCGAAAAGAGGTGGGTATCTGCCAGTTACTGTCTAACACAAGATTTGCTAAGCCGCACATGGCATATTTATAGCAGTCCCTTTGCTTTACCTAAGACAGGACAGTTATAAGGTACTAACCATAAAAACATCAGTTTCCGGTAAAACCGTGATCGGTCATTGGTTAATCAAGCTTTGTTATGAAGTAACCATAGCGACGTCAGCATCCGTGTAACTCGCGGGATCGGTCATTGGCCACCCGAGTTTTGTTATAATGTAACCATAGCAACGTCCGCATCGTTGTTGAACATAGTTCGGCAAAAGTCGTTGATAACGAATCAAGCTTTGTTGTAATGTAACCACAGCAACATCAGCACCCGTGGAATTCGCGGACTCGGCCATTGGCTAACTGAGTTTTGTTATTATTTAACCATAGTAACGTCTACGTCATTGGTGAACAGATTTCGGCAAAAGTCGTTAATAACGAATCGATCCCGATCAGTACTGTGTACCGACTAATTTACGAACTGTAACAAGTGACTCAACAATCCCGGTTCGCGACTGTACCTTCTGTTTGACAATGACAACATCACTCGGCCTGTCCTTTTCTTTTTCCGTCTCTTTTTAATCAATATAGTCCAATAGGGACGGGTAGCCACGAGAAAGCCGAGTGTTTCAGTCACATACAAGATATGCTAAGCCCCCGGATACTTACACAATCGTTTTATAAGCCATTTGTCCCGTGTTTTGTTTGGCCATGGTCATTTCAATAGAAAGGGACACAATTCTGACAGGAGTCATCTCACGAAGACCGTTTTTGTTTTACTCTTTAGTGCACAATTTAGTAGTGGTATCTTTGCATTCGAAGCCATAGACCATGCAGTTGTAAATGCGAACTTTTTTATGTGAAGTCACTTTCTCTACTATTACAACATAATGACAATTTACGTCAAGTTGTTATATCAAAACATTACCAAAAATAATAAAATAAATTATAAAATTGCGAATTGCGATGCACACGAAGCACATAATTAATAAGAAAAGTTAGCCAATCATTGTGTAAACGACTTGTCAACGAATATTATCTGAATTGATAATAGAACCAAGCACTATTGTTGTCATCTCAAAGCAACGTATACCAAATGCAGTTCTGACTGTGACCTATGGGTTTTCACTTCCAACCAGATTAACAGTGAAATTCTTACTTAGTTTCGACAAGATCCTGTTCTCAGTACGTGTTATGCCGTGTCAGAGTGGAGTCAAATAAAGAAGCAGATCGTATCGTCGACATCATCGTAGTCGTGCCTATGTCTACAAATTCAATTAATTTAAGTGCAAGTTGAGTGGTTAAGAGTTCACCCGGTGAGATATGTGATTAGTGCACTATTTTTGTTGTAACCGTTTACTTAATAAATTGTTTTGAAGTCACTTTATGGCGTTTTACTAATTTAGTTATTTCGTCAGTTCACACCTGATAATTGAGATTGTGATCTGTTACGTAATGTTGAAAAAGTGACAAAGTAATCGATAAGTAGATAGGTATGTTTAATAAGCAATACTGATTCATTTAGATTCAATAATACGTGAAACCGATAGTACCTAAATGTCAAATGTTCGACTGGATACATAATTTCTAAAGTACATTGCTGGGTCGATTAACTTTGTTAGAAAAATATAGAAAATATATTTTTGTTTTTAATTAATTAAAACCATTTGGAGTTAATTACTGATTAGTTAAAGGGTCTATGTTTTCATTTATTGCTCTTATTACAGGCCACACCCTGTATACATTTTTTAATAATTGTAACACCTCATTTTGCGTCGGGAATTAACCCCTCGTATGCTTAGGCACGGATCCGTGCGTGGGAATTTCAATTTATTGTTTTAAGTGTCAAGGTCACTTTTTCAGTAACCTAATTTGACAGGCCGCATACGAGGGGTTAAATACAGGCCCCTAATAGGTTACAAGTTGTATAGGTGCCTACATTTTTAATGGTCAGTTCAAAAACTGCTTAATACCTATTTATTTTACTACTAATTTTTATTTAAGACGTTTCTACTTCCTTCCTACAAAATTACTTCTGTAATTTGACGCACCGTCCTGTCTACATAGTACCTACGTTTATCCGCTGCCCTGCGGCCGGCCGCGCATTTATGACGTCAGCGCCGGCATTTATTTTAACAATAACCATTTCGAAAATTGTAGGAAATGCTTAGAGTATACATAGGGGATTTTTTTGGTATTGTGCCACAACTAATTATTGACAAGAGGTACATTAAAAAAATAAAATGTAGAATTAATGCGCCTGCATGTAAATCAGTTAAAACTGTAAAAAAAATAGTTAGCATTGAGTCACTGACGTAATTTTTTCTTTGGATGAGTATAATAATTGTCGGGTCATTATAGTAAAAAATGACCATTTGTTTAATTTCTGTTTGATTGTTATGAATTTTAAAAATAATTTTATTTTTTCTGACTATATCTACGATTATTCAGTGGTGACTTTTTAAAATATTGTCTTAAATATTCAGTTAGGCCCCTCGGATAATAAATCCCTACTGTAGGATTTATTGTTTCTTTTTATTAAACAATTAAATCTTAATATTGATTTTATGAAAAAACCTCCACACATTTATCAGGGATAATTAGATTCATATATTCACAAAACGATGTTTTATCATATTCCTGAAATAAATATACTGTAGGATTTAATGTAATTTTCTCGAACAAGTTAAAGTTTAGCTCCCGGACTACCAAGACAAATATTGCGAGTTTTTGTAATTTATAGTACTGAATGGCGAAAATTTTCAGCTAGACATACTAATCTTATATTGACCAATACCTACAGAATATTGCATGTACCAGTACGGTAGGATGAGATCACCGTTTAAGGTAACCACTTACTAGACGATTTGCCAAAATCCCTCTAGTGCTTACTGCAGTGATGATTTTCATTAGGCATTACATCACATGGACGTCTAACGCCAGCTCAAAAATGCCCCCAAAAACAATTGTTCAATTGTGCCAATATGGGCAGGACATAGCGCTTTTCTTAACACCGCGCATACTTCAGTGCAACATTTTTGACAAATGTTTATAGAATATAGTCAATCAAAACTTTGATGGACCAATCACAACTATTTTTAAATGGCGGTTTCAGTTTTTATAGGTTGACATTGAAATTCATTACCGTGATGCATTGAAGAGGGGGTGACACATGTAAACTAAAATTTAGGACCGTTTTTGAAAGGCAATTTAGTACTGCGTGCGGGTTCCATGTTTTATTTGTTCGTAGATCTAAGCTAAATGGATGAATCGACTTTTATCAGTGTTTCAGGTACCCTCAACTAATTGGAAAGCTTGGCCACTCTAGCGCCATGTCGAAATGACAAGTAACTAGTAAGAGATTTTTTACAATCTCAACAATACCGTCACTTTGACATAGTTCCAGAGTGGGTTTGGGTTTCAATTTGGTGACTGTACTTTGACTAATAGTGATGACAAAACGAAATTCGATTTTTTTTTAATGAAATGTATTCTTTTATGAAAGACACAATAAAGCTTGGCCGTGTGGTGACGGCCGAAATAATACATTTGTCACCACCCCAACTCCTCCTGCGGGTGTCGTAAGAGTCGACTAAGGGATTGAAGTGTCACTGACCATTAATTGATTAAAGATTGATGATGGGCAGCAGCGTCATCATAGTGGACACATTACTGCGATCGCCAATCCGCTTGCCCAGCGTGGCGATTATGGGCATTTACCTCCTAATGCGTCTATACGCATAGTTAATAGGAGAGGCCTACGTCCAGCAGTGGACTATCATAGGCTGGTGATGATGATGATGAAAGACACAATAAAGCTGCGTTATACTATATTTCTCATTATATTCAGTTATATTAGCATAACTTGTTTATTAGCAGTGACCCAGAGGTCGTTCAGTCCACTGGGTCCTTAGTTCACGTGACATTTATATGAAAATAAGGGTATTTCCGCCGGGTCACTATTGATTAAAAATATTCATTTAAATATTGTTCATACTTAACGTAAAATGCATTAAAAAGTTGATTGCCGCATGTTTCTTTCGTATTTTATTTTAGTAACTTTATAAGGGTTTAATCAGTAGCCCTAGGAAACCCGTAAATTTGAGGCATGTCTCCCTCACATCAATGAAGTCTTCGTTGAAGTGACAGAGACGAGACCCTCGAAATGTAAGATTTTAGATATTCGTGGCAGGTCGTCAGATCAGATGGCAGTCAGATCTTACGTAAAAAGCCTGGGTGAATGCGTTTAAATTCTATTGGAAAAGGTGAATGCACTTATCGGGAATAGTGCAATACCGCGTAACTAACAAATTCAAGTAGGGTCAATTCGAGTATCAGTTGTTTGATGTTTGAACTATCTGTTTTCGTAGTTACGCGGTATTGCACTATTCCCGACTATATGCTTTTTATATCCAAAAGTCGGTCACATTTTCATGCGACAGGGAAAGCGTTTAAAAAGTTTGCGATATATAGTAGTTAATAAAACCGGTCGTATTACCATAAATCAGAACTAAGTAAATCTCTATAATACCAGAGTTATTTAATAGTTTCCCGTTTAGAATTAATGCATTTTTTTCCTCATAGCACTGTTGATTGATGAATTCGTTTTGTTAGATATTTATCCGCATTAGAGCATTTTCCTGCGGTCTTTAATTACGAGGTAATAAAAATAAATGGGATAGTTTTACAAAGGGTGAAAAATATGAGACAAATACTGATAGCCATAGAAAATAGAAGTGAAACAATAGCTTACCTAAAATAAGGTAAGAGTGAAAGGGGAAAGCCGAGAAGGAACTACTTTGAAATAAAAGAGAAGGGTAAGTTCATATCAAGTTTTAGCAGAAGGAATTAGGTGCGTTCAAACCAAAAGAGCATTCGCTGTTCTATCTCCCGTTCTACGAAATCAACCAATCACGTTTTGTGTAACGATCGAATTTCGTAGAGTGGGGGGTTAGAATAGCGAATGCTCTTTTGGTTTGAATGCACCTATTGGCTGAGTACAAAAAAACAGTAGGAAGGATTTGATGTGCAATAAAATAATGAAAAAAAAAATGCGAATACTGGTATTAGCCAAAGTGGTATAATGCTTTCAATAATTAAATCTATATAAGTAAGATAAGATAGCGTTTATGGGCTTCTCACTCTCAGTTTAATGTTTTCATTAACTAGGTGTACGTTATTTATACTACTAAAGGATCAGGGAGTATCTATGTAAACTCAGCCAATTAGAAACCCTGGAGCATGTTTAGAGTATTTATTTTTTCCTGGATTCGGCTTGGTTCCAGAGATAATTAACCTTTTTTCGGAAAAAGTTTTTCGACGTAACTCGTCATAAAACTTGTTTTTGATTACAATGCTACCACACAATGTGTTCTAATATTACCACACCTTTTGCCTGACAATCAAAAAATAAGAATAGACTTGACGAAAAAACTTGTCCCTAAAAAAAAATTATAAAATTAATTTTTACAAATTGTTGTTATGATAAAAAAAGTATTGTAAATGTTAAAAAGTATTCAAAAAGTCTAAAAAAACAATTTTTTTTTTGTGGAATTTAACATTTGGTCTCATATTTTTTGTTTATTTTGATGTCTAGAATGCATAGTTTAAATCTTGCGGTTTTCTCGCGAGCACACTGTATTATAGTTGTTACTTGGTGACCAGGCAGACCCTTCGCAGAATAGGTTTAATGCATGAAAATATCGGGTTAAAGAAGAGTGATCCAGGACCGGATGAGGGTCAAGAAAAAGTTGACGGACTCTTATTTAAAGTGTTACTATACAGCGTAGCGAGTTGTGATTTATGTTGACTCATGTCCAGTGGTATTTAATACGTCATTTCTATGAATAGCTGTTTCTATGAACATTATAAGTGACGTCGTCAATGAATGAAGTAAGAACCTAGATTTTTTTTGTTGTCTTTGTGTGACAACATTGCGTGTGACACAACCATGGTGCACGGCGTCCGGATCGCTCAAAAATATCTGCACATGCCTCTAATCGTCAGGTTCTGGTTTACGGCGACCGGCGATCGACGCGTGTCTGCTACCGACGACGTTCGAATGTTTTGTTCGCGAATGTTCGCGGGTGGTTTCTCTGGAACTTCGCCGGCAGTGGGTAAGAACAACCAAGGCCTTACGGCAATAGAGGCGTCTTCGGATATTTTTAAACGCTCCGGAAGGCACATTGCGACTGTACATTGGCCTGAACTAGCTGTTTGTTACAGAGCCTTTTTTTCATTCGTTGTTGACGTTCTCTGTGACCCAAGAGAACGTCAACAACGATATAATATTATAAATAGCAGTCTTATAATTTGATATTTTGTTTTTCTGACAGTTAATGGCCTTTGACCACCGCGTTTTCACTAATCATGTTAAAAGTACAGAAGAAAAGACATACTTCTAACAATGTCCCCTGGCTGACAAGATAAAAATTAGAACAAGAAAAGTGACCATATTTTCTTGTAATACGGCCACATCTACCATAAAATTAGATTTTGAAATGTGGTCGTAAATCAGGCACGCGCAATATATATTATTGCCTAAACAAAACAGCATACGTAAGAATACATAACATTAATATATCAGCAACTAAAATAAGCAGCACAAGCAAAAACCAATGTCAATGTCAAGATCGTCTGGCCGGTGCAAATAATGTTGACTCACATTACAGAGAGTACCAAAATATTTGTATTTGAATTTACAATTGTATGTCTAGATTTAAAATTGATTTAGGAATGAAAAGATCGCTCAGTGACACTCTTAGGCTCAATTTAACCAAACTTTTATTCAAACAATAATGCTTGCTCTCCGATAGTAATATCAAAACTCCATCGTAATTTCACACTAGTATCTGAGAGTAAGCTTTATTAATCAATTAAAGTTTGGTGAAATGAAGCCTTAATAGTCTAAGCGTGTTTCATGATCCCTGAATAAAATATATCTGTCAGGTAAATGTTGACTTTTCAATTATTCTATACAACGGAGAAAAAGGGTAGTCCTATTTTTATCTGACAGATACATTTTGCCAGAGATTATTAACACTTTCACTGCCATATCAGAAACCTAGGTTATCACTGCACGCCAACCTGTTGTACAATGTACGCTACTTCAATTCCAAGAACGCCACTAAGGAGTCCTCGATAACTTTATTCACATGCCACACGACTCCCCAGGGGAGTTATTCACTATACAATGCCGGCTGGTATGCAGGAATAGCCTTTGGTTTTATCCTGGCACTACAAATAGTATAGTGATAAACTCCCCCATGGAGTCTGCGGCATGTGAACAAAATTACCCATAACTCCCCGGTGGCGCTCTTGGCATTGAATGAGTTAAACAGTTATACTTATTAACCCTTTTACTTATTAGACTCTTACAACACCTACATGATGTTGAGGTATTCTTATCACAGTGATGTCACATATTAATATTATTAACATTTAAATGTCCTTTAATAAATCCCTGAGAAATATTATTAAAGCCAAATATTTTTTTTACTTAACCTTGTAGAACTATTTGTGTCTAACTATAACTATATTTATGTTATCCTTGAGTATTTATATTGTATGCCCATAAGTGTGTTGTAATCTATAATCACCAGATTTAGAGAAAAATATATCTAAAAATGCTGTCTCACCATTGTTTTAGGTATTCATTGCGAAGAGAGGGTGTTGCTTTAACAAACCACCTACTTAGTTTAAACGGTGCCATATCTATATTTTATTAAATTTTTTAGTTTGATTTTCTGCAAGAAAAGATTAAAGAACAAAATTTTGACATTAGACTTTTTTAAATGTTGGATGTCAAGTCAGTGTGACCAAACTTTCTCTTATTTGACTCATTATGCAAAGTTTTGAGTTTCTTGAAACCTACTTGCTTCCACACACATTAGCTGTAAAAGTGTGAGAACTTCTACACAATGAGCTATTCAGTCTTAATCAAGAATATTAATGGACAAATTCAATTTTAAAACTATTTTTTTCCCTTACCAACCGTAATTTATCGATTTTAATTATTTTATATCATTAACTACCTTCTAATCCTTGCAGTGGGTGCGTTACAAGGTTATAGTATATTAATAAGCGACGCTACGACGCCCAACGATAGAATTCAACAGACAGATGATTAATGTTACAATCTATCATATACCCACAACGCTTCAATACTTAAATGTAATTAAAATACTTACCCAATTCAAAGTGGCAAAGAATTCCAAAGAAAAGAAGACCAAATGCAAATTAGCCGCTAATTGAATACGCTATTAAACGCTTAAACAACTCTCAGGCGCGGAAAACAATAAAAAAAATAACGACGTCAGAAGTCGGCAAATTACTTAGGAGGTTGGGAGGTGTCCTTATCAATTAAACGTATTATTGATAAACATAATTATGATTTTTACACTGGCCTAAGCTAATTAATTAAACAACGGGTACTTACTTTTAAGTTGTGAGAAATTAGCTGGATTAATCACACCAAACCACGCGGTG
>JALPQI010018439.1:0-18653 GCA_025490895.1 Thaumatotibia leucotreta
GTTAGGTTAGAACTGCCATCTCATTAGTAAGTCACTACTGTATCAAAGTACGTTAGGTTAGGTTAGAACTGGGTAGGACAAAGTGGGTTAGGTAAGGCATCGGTCTCACCGCGAGCTACTAAGCTATGAACTATCGGCTACAAACACGAACAAAAGATACGCACTCCCGTGTAAATATAAAATATTTTAAAATAAAAATAAAACCACCTTCAAAAATTCGCCCAAACTAAAAAGTCAAGAATAATTTTAGTTCCTACTTCTTAGGATTTCCTACACAAACCTTTAAACCTTTTACCTTATTCATTGAAATAAAATATTATGGCTAGGTACGCTACAGATTTCTTAGAAGTCGGTGCCAAGCCAATTTTTTTGCTTTTTAGTAGTGTAAAATCGTTATTTAGTATGCTCTAAATACTTATAATTAGAATGTACTGCACTGTAATAGGCCAGAAAACCTGAACTGGATACCTTAAATATTCAAAGAATTATCCCATTATGAAGGAGATATACATTGTATCATCAGCAAGTATGAATAATTTCAAAGATTATAGGTAACAGCCTTAGCATGCCTATATTATTTAAAGAATCACTTACCGCTAACCAACATGTCATAACTACTAAGCAAACACTTAAATAGATCTCGAAAATGTATGACAGTTGTTATATTCAAAGAATTATCCCATTATCAAGGAGATATACATTGTATCATCAGCAAGTATGAATAATTTCAAAGCATATAGGTAACAGCCTTAGCATGCCTATTATTTAAAGAATCACTTACCGCTAACCAACATGTCATAACTACTAAGCAAACACTTAAATAGATATATTCAAAGAATTATCCTCCAACTCCTAATAGTTAAGGAGTTATACCTTTCGTCATCAGCTCACCAACATGAGACTATGACCACCTAAATGCAAATACTCAAATAGCTTCCAAAATACATGAACTGTGTTATATTTAAAGAATTATCCCCCAACTCCTAATTTCTAAGGAGTTGTACCTTTCATCATCAGCTCACCGACATGAAAGGATGACCACCTAAACGCAAATACTCGAATAGCTTCCAAAATACATGAAATATGTTATATTTAAGGAATTGTCTCCCAACTCCTAATCTCTAAGGAGTTGTACCCTTTCATCATCAGCTCACCAACATGAAAAGGATGACCACCTAAAGGCAAATACTCAAATAGCTTCCAAAATACACGAAATATGTTATACTTAAAGAATTATCCCCCAACTCCTAATTGCTAAGGAGTTGTACCTTCCATCATCAGATCACCAACGTAAAAGTTCATGACTAGACGCAAATATTTGAATAGTCTTCGAAAATAAATGAAAAATGTCATGTGTGCCTACAACATTTGAAGAGTTCCCTCGATTTCTCCAGGATCCCATCATCAGATCTGGATTCGGTGACAATGCGACCAACTAGAAGGTATACCCATTCAAACGAAAAAAGAATTTTTCAAATCGGTTCACGCGTCTTTGAGTAATCGGGAACATACATTAAAAAAAAAAAAGATTTCGACGAATTGTAAACCTCCTCCTTTTTGAAGTCGGTTAAAAAGAGAGTGTATCTTTTATTTACACGGGAGTGCGTATCTTTTGTTCGTGTTTTTTAACCGATAGCTCGCGGTGAGACCAGTGCCTTAGGTTAGAACTGCCACCTTATTAGTAAGTCACTACTATTACTACTATATCAATGTAAGTACGTTAGGTTAGGTTACAATTGCGACCTTATCAGCAATTGACTGTTATGACAAAGTGGTTTAGGTTAGGATACAACTGCGACCTCAGCAAGTCAGCAGTAATTCACTGCTATGGCAAAGTGGCTTCGGTTAGGTTAGGTTAGAATTGCGACCTTGTTAGATTAAATTATGCTCAATTAGTAAGTCTACAGTAGAGTAAATTGTTTTTTCCATTTCAACAATTATAAAGAAAAAGAAATGTATTTTCCTTTACTGTCATGGCAAAAAAACTCGACAAGAAAACGTTATGCATATCTTGCACGGGAAAGAGAGGGCTGGGAGATACTCCAACGACAAGTGAATAACTCTGTGATGATGATGATGAAGGTGACCGTCTGTTCATTATAAGAAAAAGATTTGGGAGTTCAACCCACAGTCCCTTATATTCCAGTATGTGTGTCTATTTGTCCGTCCGTGGCTAAGCTCGGCGATCGTTAAGGTGCATGCAGGCCAAAAGAGCATTCGCTGTTCTAACCCCCAACTCTACGAAATTCGATCGTTACACGAAACGAGATTCGTTTGATTTCGTAGAGTGGGGGATAGAACAGCGAATGCTCTTTTGGTCTGCATGCACCTTTAGTATCAACTAGAAAGCTTAAATGTGGCATGTACATGTATATTTTTATACCACCGACAGACCGATGAAAAAAATTAAATTTTACGGTAAGTGTCTATAGAGGACACGTAAAATGATGATGTTTTATTTGCACTTTCACCTTATGGTATGTGGTGTCTTTAGGTATGTGACCTTGTCATCAAAAGCGGTTGTTTATGCAATATAGAAATAGATAAAAATCTCTTGAAAACTCCAAATAATTGTGCCAGGGAGACACTAAACTTATTGTTAGAATAATATTTAACATATATTATTGTGAAAACACAAATCAAATTATTTATTAACTAAATATTTTGATTTGTACTTTTTATTTTTCTCCAGTAGTCACACTACTTAATACTAATATAAATTATAAATATTAAATGTCATATACCAAAGAGGGCACTCGGAGTTGATTTGACATCGATAAATGTTATGTTGGCTTTTTAGTATTATCTTGGTATGCAGTTGGGTTCCGTGTCATAAGATAGGCCTGATGATGAAATTGGACGAAGTTCGAGGGAACTCGGAGTAGGTTTGAGACAATGATATCCTACGATGACTTTATAGGATGAGCAGTTAGGTCAAATACCACAAGATAGGCCTGATGATGAACTTGGAGGAAATGCGAGGGAACTCGGAGAGGTCTTGAGATAGTTGTACGTTGTATTGGCTTTTTAGTATCCTCTTGGTGAGCAGTTAGGTCCAGTACCACAAGATGGACTTGATGATGAATTGGCTTGAGCTTGGCTTGGCTTCAGATAATAATATGCTATGTTGGCTTTTTAGGATTAGCAGTTAGGTCAAATACCACAAGATAGGCCTGATGATGAACTTCGAGTAAGTGCGATGGGAACTCGGAGTTGGTTTGAGATAATGATATGTTCTGTTGGCTTTTTAAGATCCTCTTGGTGAGCATGTGTCAAATATCACAAAATAGGCCTGATGATGAATTTGGAGTAAGTGCGAGGGAACTTGGAGTTGGTTAATGTTAATGATATGTTGTGTTGGCTTTTGAGGATTAGCATTTGGGTCAAATACCACAAGATGGGTCTGGTGATGAACTTGAAGGAAGTTCGAGGGAACTCGGAGTTGGTTTCAGATAATGATATGCTATGTTGGCTTTTTAGGATTAGCAGTTGGGTCAAATACCACAAGATAGGCCTGATGATGAAGTTGGAGGAAGTGCGAGGGAACTCGAAGCTGGTTAAAAATCATCATCAATATTATCGAAGCAGATGTTAAAACTAACATGAAAATGTTTATCACAATATGTAACTATTATGTAGATGACACGTGTAACAATGATAAAATGGTGTTAAAAAAGTGATATTTCTTGGACGTGAGAAAAACAATAGTTTCCTTGGGTTGCGTTGTTCTGTTCCGTTAGAGTTGGAGATGTGCTATAATTACTTATTCTGTGGTGAAAGTGAGTCTGTTATTTATATACTAACTTAGAAATTAGTAAATGTGTATTGTACAGGTTAAAGTATATATTCATTTGTTACTTAAGTACCAACTAGTTAATCTGCCATATCTGAGGCAGCCCTGTTGCGTGATTGTGCGAGTTGCGCGTATACAAACATACCCGTACGCACACATAGGCACAGACAAATGTCAGATTTAGTTTTTGTATGCCGTATCCACCCTGTGACATAATTGTATAATTTGGCATGTAATTCAGGATAATATTTTTCCACAGCTCCATTTCGTCACAGGTTTTTTTTCTTCGTGGCATTTTTAAATCACTCGGCAATAATTATTTTGTGAAAAGAGTTATCAGTATGGTTAAATTAATCGACATCCTTTCCAATAAGCGACAATACCAAATAGCAAAATAGGCTAAGCAGGTATACCCACTAAAGTTAAGTATGGAGGGTAGGTATTAGAAATGAGAAATAAATAATGTTGATAAATTTAAACCTTATCCCCTGATCTGTGTAGGCGTCCTGAAAGGACGTCTGTCACCAATGTAATTGAAATTTGAATTTTATTTTCAAGGTTTATTTTCCAGTAATAGGTACTTTTTTGACAGACCACATATACATATGACCACATATATATATGTGTATATATATGTATATATACATGGGTTACTTTTTCACCAGTACAAAAAATCAACATACGTAATAGTAGTCCAAGTTACAGAATACTAGCATTTTTTGTTAGTAGGTACAAAAAAACTGAAATACCAATGTTTTAACTTATCCGCAAACCTAACAGGAAATTTGGGAACAATGTGCATAACTAGCAAAACACACAAACTGGCAACTATTTATTTAAAACGTCATCGCACGCGGCATGGCGGGTTGGAAAAGCGGCGGCGGTAATGTGCATCGGGTATCAACTTATCATTATGACTTGGCAAAAATATCTTACTAGATCCCAAATCCTCCGTCTTACTTGCACGGGCTTAGGACCGTCAAAATAAAGAATTTTTCTGTGTGTTAAAGGGTTTAGCAGCCTTACCGAACAAGAGGTGCCTTTCCCCACGGATGAGGTCAATATTTTAGCTGGTGTACTAGCAGGACCTAAGAATACTCCATGCTTAATATCAGCTCTAGATCTTCTTTTGTTTCAGAGTTATTCAAGATAATGTAAAATATACAGGGTGTCGTTGAAAGTGGCATATTTCGAGAACTGTTCAAGTTAGATCAACCAAACAAAATTGTGTTTGATAACAATAAAATAAACTACAAAATGCATATTTTTAACCTGCATCTTGTCCTTATTTTTCATAATAAAAAAAGAGTTCTTGTTTTTTTTTCCATATTTTTTTTATTTCACGCGGAGGTACACCTACAAAAAAAATATGCATACATAGCCACTAATGTCCACTGTATACATAAATAAAAATATTTCCGTAAATCATCGTGCGTCATGCCAAAAAAAAATATTTCAGAAGTAGTCGTTACTGGCATACAAATAAAGTACCAGTGCAGTGTGAACATAAGTTAGTGTGTAGGTATACAATCTCTTGACACTTACCGCACAAAATATCATTGACGTAAATTGACTTATTAGTGCATTTGCTATATAAATCAGCCTCTTGACAATTTTGTATGCATTTTTTCTTTCCACATATATTTTTTAACGTTTTTTCACAAGGCTTACACAATGTTTTCCATTTTCCAACAGAAAATGCAACAAATCAAATGTCGAAAACAATACTATGTGTCAAATGTTTATCTCTCTTTTATACAGGGTGGTCCAAACCTTGACGTCAAAAAAATTTTTTTAGATTCCTCACGTTATGAGCTATCAGAATATACCCCATGCATGTTAGCCGATTTTTTGTAGTTTTAAAGTTATTGATTTTTGAAAATTTTTTTTTGAGAAATTCTGGAATGAAGGAATTTATTAATGAAAATAAAACTATTGGGTTTTTTAACTAGTTTCTTTTTGTAAAAGAATTACTACTAATAAAGCATTTACTGACAAAAAAAATTAGTGTCCTCAGTTCGATACAAGTAGGATAAAAAAATACCAAATTCAAAATTTTACGCTAAAAACGCATCAAAATAGCATTAATGTACGTAAATAAAAAATAAAACATATCCCAAGGAATTTTAGTATTCTAAAGACCGCCCGAGACCTTGAGCCTTCGTAAAAGCAAAAAAAAAGTGATACTTAATGACGAGGATCTTTCGGAGTAGTCGGTCAAATAAACTCAAAAAAGCTTAAAATTTTAAAGTAGTTAAAAAATACTTGAATAAGTACACAAATAGAGTTTTCGTGTATTTTCTGTTTTTGTTTATTGATGAGAACAACAAAACAGACGAAATTTTACTTTATTTTTAAATAAAAAATTTAGAAGCTTAAGTTTATTTTACCGACTACTCCGAAAAATCCTCATCATTAAGTATCACTTTTTTTTGCTTTTAGAAAGGTTTAAGGTCTAGGGCAGTCTTTAGATTACCAAAAATCCTTGGGATATGTTTTATTTTTTTATTTACCTACATTAATGCTATTTTGATGCGTTTTTAACGTAAAATTTTGAATTTGGTATTTTTTATCCTACTTCTATCAAAGTGAGGACGCTAATTTTTTTGTCAGTAACTGCTTTATTTGTAGTAATGCTTTCACAAAAAGAAAATATTTAAAAAACCCAATAGTTTTTTTTTATCAATAAATTTCTTCATTCCAGTATTTCTCTAAAAAATTTTTTCAAAAATTCATAACTCGAAAACTACAAAAAATCGGCTAACATACATGGGGTATATTCTGATAGCCCATGACGTAGAGAACCTAAAAAAATTTTTTTGACGTCAAGGTTTGGATTGGACGACCCTGTATAGCAAATGTACTAAATAAGTCAATTTACGTCAATGATATTTTGTGCGGTAAGTGTCGAGAGATTGTATACCTACACACTAACTTATGTTCACACTGCACTGGTACTTTATTTGTATGCCAGTAACGACTACTTCTGAAGTATTTTTTTTTGGCATGACGCACGATGATTTACGGAAATATTTTTATTTATGTATACAGTGGACATTAGTGGCTATGTATGAATATTTTTTTTGTAGGTGTACCTCCGCGTGAAATAAAAAAAAATATGGAAAAAAAACAAGAACTCTGTTTTTTATTATGAAAAATAAGGACAAGATGCAGGTTAAAAATATGCATTGTGTAGTTTATTTTATTGTTATCAAACACAATTTTGTTTGGTTGATCTAACTTGAACAGTTCTCGAAATATGCCACTTTCAACGACACCCTGTATATTTTACATTATCTTGAATAACTCTGAAACAAAAGAAGATCTAGAGCTGATATTAAGCATGGAGTATTATTAGGTCCTGCTAGTACACCACCTAAAATATTGACCTCATCCGTGGGGAAAGGCACCTCTTGTTCGGTAAGGCTGCTAAACCCTTTGTCGAATGTTTTAAATTATGTCGGGGAAACGTGATAAAATTACAAAGTAGCACAGAAACTTTCTTTATTGAGGCGTATTTCAAAATTTTAAATCAACTTTATCTACACAAATATCGTTAAGTGCTCTAAAATGCGTCCAGAAACAATAGACAATGACCAGCATTACCCACCATCAGAACTTGGCATTGGCACATACATAAAGTTAACATTATATACGATTTTTCCGGAGGTTATGAGTTTTAAATTTGGAACAGCTGTCAGATTCAAGTGGGGTGCCTATTCTGGTATCTATAAATATTCAGCCAGTCATCAACACAATAAGTTAATTCAGTATATTTTTTAGTAACAATCGGACGATATTTTCATATCGAGTGACAAGAATAGGGACATCATTCGGTAGTCTATGATTTAAAAAAAATACAGAAATTCAAATCGGTGCCATTCCTGCCTTTTGTTTATTGCCTTACAAGTGAAAAGTTGTAAATACTTTGTGATAATATTGATAATTATTTGATAATGAGTGGCAGTGACTTGGATAACGATATGAGCACTCCGCTGGACATACTCAATGCAGCTATGACAGCAACTAACAACCTGTTGCCGCAAAAGTCGAGAGCCAAGTATGAGAAGGCTCTGTTTCTGAACGCATCTTAGAGCATTTATGATATGTGTGTAGATAAAGTAGTGTATGCAACTATACGTAATCAGGCATTACGTACAGTTGCATAAACTACTATTATGTACAATGATTGGAATAAAAAAAACATACCTAATTAATGGAGTCCATTTCTCATGCTTATTAAATAATTTACATGAATGTTTCCTTCGATATTTCCCATCACATCACAAGTTTTCACTTTTAAGTTCATCAAAATGCTCTTATTATTGGACTTGGGCCTCTTCAACGTATACTCGCCGTTTCACCTCACCCCACAAAAAAAGTCACACGGGGTCAAATCTGTTGACCTGGCTGGTCATAACACTGGCATTTTCCAGGCGGGGCACACTTTGTTCAGCGTTAGAGTTTACTCTATACATAAAGCATTTTATCACGCTCACATGATGCTCCAGTACATCATGAATCAAGCGCCGAGCGCCTACTTTACGTATCGAGTAAACGCTAACTTAATCGTTACTTGCCAAATCATGACACTTGCCTTTTTCTTTGGCTTGTTAATCTCACAACCATACTTATATTTATACAATCATATTTTTTCAGTTGAATATTGAAATACAGTTGAAGATTGGGAAGATACTTCAGCGGAAAGAACCTAATGAAAATGTAACGGAACACGTTTCAAGAAAATGGTATTGAACTTGGTGACAAGAAACATTCATATATTTGTAATTAAGTATAATGTTTATATACTATTTAATTTTCGACATTATTATGAGCTGTGTTTTGCCGAATAAATATTGTTACTGAATACAAGTGATGAAAGTGAGCATTTTCTACATGAGTGTCGGTGATCGAAACCGACAAGAGTTAAAGAGGTCTACATTTCAACATCAACATCAAACTATGTTATGCGAATGCATTATGCGAGAAAATATCTGCATACAGTACCAACCAGACTGTGCAGAAAAATAGGGGAGAGTGGGGTACAGTGAATAAAGGTGCACTGTGAATATTTTGCATTAGCTTTATTTATCGCTTTAATAATCCGGTATTCTTTTTTCACGAATTTGCTCATCTGTGTGATACTAATATTGGAGTAACTAAATAACGGAAGATACTTTCAATTATACCTGAAAAGTCTTGTTCTTGGTTTTTTTACCTCAAACTAGGAACTGTTCTGTGATTTTTGATTGAAGAGGTAACTTTAGTTCACTTTTTTATAATGAAAATGATTTTAAAGCTATATGTAAATTATATACTTGTGCTGGAAAATGTGTCCTCTAAGGAATAGGTGGGACAATAAGGTATCTAGAAAATTACAAATAAAAATAACACCACTACAACATTTGTAAAAAAAAAGGGATCCACTGTACCCCACTCTCCTCTACTATGAAAATTCAGTCTTGCACTCGCGCAGAAAAATATCACATTCTGTGGAGTTAAGTTCAGGTAGAGTTCTTATGAAAACTGTCACCACTCTTAGTAACCTCGTATGTCACTATTGAATCGGAACTGAGATACGTACGCACTATAGGAGTATCTTAAAGTCCGTTGGCTCAACTGCTACTTTTATTCCTATGTAAAATAAGAGTGACAGCTGATAACCACAGTTACCAAAAGCTATTGAGTGGCTATTATGGATCGAATATTCGCTGTGTCGAAAATCGTAGAAATAATGTATCCTAAAATCAAAATTAATGTTTCGATTGGACAATCGACGTATATTTGTGACCGAGATTGTCATCCCATAATCTCGGTCACAAATATACGTTGGCTCGACTGCTACCGGCTCGAATATTCGCTGGGTCGAAAAGTGTATAAACGAGACCATAATTGTAATTGGTTACCGGCGCAAACATCACACTTGTAAACAAAATGTAAAAATTGTCTCACTTGTACTCTGTTTGGTTAGGTATTTTAAAAAGGTAAAAAATCTTGCACTATCTTTTTATTGAAAAATGTATTTAAAAATCCAAACTAGGTACTTAATGAATCAAAACAATGTAAATCACTGTATTCCTTTGTTATATTACGTATATTTGGTAAAACTTATTTTCTACTTGTAGTTTTCAATAAAAAGATACTGCAAGATTGTTTACCTTTTTTTAAATATCTAACCAAACCGAGTATAGAATATAGAGCAAGAATATATTATGTATATGTATAAAAACTATAATATGTATGTGTCAACCATTCGGCAACCCATTATCTCGATTACATCGTTAATAGTAGCCCCAAACTTTGGTATTAGGTACTATTCGTCATCTATTTACTGAAGTATTCCTACATGGATATAAAACAATTTGTACATAGCACAGACGTTGATACAAGAACAGACGAGGCGATGAACTTTCGATACTCAACAGATTGAAACCTATGTTTAAGCTATGCATATATTTAGGCCACCAATATTTAAATTTTGCGAATATTAGTTCTCAGCAGAAGAGTACAGAAGAGTAAGAGAAGGTAGGTACTGTAGCCGTGCCATGAGCTGGAAAGTAAAGGATACGTAATTACGTAAGGTTTTACTCGATACGTGCATTCTATCGTGCTCGCGCTTACAAATAGGAGCGAGCGCGATGGCCTGCTCAACGTATTTAATAAAACCTAATGTTACCGATACTTGTAAAGTCATGGTACGGCTACTGTTTATTATATTTACTGTATCGTTGGCCAGTAAGTTAGGGTTTTCGATCTTTTGCAGGCAACGCTATATAGGCCTGTGGTCCAAACAGCTGTCAGATTCATAGGCACTGAACATGAAATATCGAAATTCTAATTGTATTTGGAGGTAACCGTTATAATGGCGGGACCGGATCCTGAATTCGATCGATTCATATTGCATTATTTAGTACTGAATTTGTACTATTTAGTACCTGTTGTAAAAAAAATTGTACCTCTTCTATTTCAAAGTTATATTCAATCAGTCTGGTCCCGCCATTATAACGTTATAATGGCGGAACCAAATCCTGAATTCGATCGATTCATATTGCAATATTTATTTAGTACTGAATTTGTACTTTTTGGTACCTGTTGTAAAAAAGTAATACCTCTTCCATTTCAAAATTATACTTCAAACAGTCTGGTCCCGCCATTATAACGTTATAATGGTGGGACCAGGTCCTGAATTCCGTCCATATTCTGTCGATTCATATTGCATTATTTAGTACTGAATTAGTACTATTTGGTATTGATACCTCTTGTAAAAAAATTAGTACCTCTTCCATTTTAAAATTATATTTCAAATAGTCTGCTTCAAATGATCTGGCGGAACCAGACTATTTCAAATATAATTTTGGAATGAAAGAAGTACAATTTTTTTTTCAACAAGTACCAAATAGTACAAATTCAGTAAGTACTAAATGATGCAATATGAATCGACAGAATATGGACAGAATTCAGGAACTGGTTCCGCCATTATAACGTTATAATGGCGGGACCAGACTAGTTGAAGTATAATTTCGAAATGTCTCGCCATTATCGTTATAATTACATTTGGATCGTTACATTTGGAGTTTATTAATTTCATAAATGTATGACGACTAGAAAACGGTCGCCGAACTGAAGATTGGGCCCTAAAACAGAAACTCAAAATGACTGACACTAAACAAAATTACTAGAACTTTGTTCATTTCATCCTTTAGTAGATTGGCTACCAAACCAGCTTCGAAATGGGATTAAAATCCCAATAGGTAACTGGCTTTAAATCGGGACTTATCATTACCGGTTTGTAACCAGGTTTGTACCAAATCCAGATACGAGATGGGAAAGTTAGTCCCATTTCATCCTACCAGACGGGAAACTATATTTCCCATTTGGCAGCCAGCTATCAAATCCGAATACCAAACGGTAAGTACTAAAGGCATTTCATGGGAATTGACTCGGAAACGTTTATTTATTTTAGAAAACATTATTCCTTATGTAATGGTTTTAAGAATAAATAAACCACAAAATATATAGAAAATTCAATTCGCGTATTTATTTTGACAGTTTGTTGGTCCTTACGCCATATCACCGCCCCAGTGTCAGAAAAAAATATTAAAAACCCTCACTGAGGAAGCGGCAGTGTGAACAGCCAACGATCATCTACATATATATGTATAGGTATATTTGTTAATTTTACTGACATAGGATCTATATCTACTCTTTGTTTAGTGAGCGAGAAAAAAGTCGACAAATCATCCCTTACTCGCCTCCTGTGGAACCAGTAGCCGTACCATGAGCTGCCCCTGCGTTATTAACGCGGACTTACATAGGTGCTTTCTATACGAGTGGCTCGCCCCAAGACGCGATTACGGGCGGGATGGAAAGTAAGTCCGCGTTAAAAACGCAGCGGCAGCTTATGGTAAGCACACAGTGCCTGAAAGTATCCTTTCCCTCTCTAGTACGTTTTGTAGATACTAGGTTCAAGAAGTACCTACCTACCTACCTTCAACAATTTATAATAATACATTCTGTTGCAATGCTATCAGACAAACATCTACAGCTAGGAAAACAGCCACTATCAACCATTTGACCATTGCCGTCGGCTATACTAAATAGGTGGCCAAGAAACAAATACCTACATTCCCGTGAGGTTGGAATACAGAGTCCCTCTAGAAGGTTTTTAAATGTTTCAGAGCGGTCGATAATAGTACATTGTGCATCTAGGGAGGTAAGTACAGTATCACTAACGAGAGTGTTAGAAGCCCGACGCCGTAGGCGGAGGGCTTTTGATGACTCGAGTTAGTAGGTATGCCTCTTACCGATTGTGATGCATACAATGTTTTTTATAACACTTGCAGACAAAGAATATGTTATGAGACGAAATATTGGTATTCCCTAAGGAATTTCACTTTTCTATTACTCCCACTGCAATATGCACAAGCAATGGCGCGCTTAGAAAGCAAATGTGATGAAAAATGTTGAAACCGCGTAAAATAGTAGGTATTAGCTACTGTAACATGCCTAGGTAGTAGGTACTTCTGAAACATGAATTAAACTCTAGGGGGTCTAACTACACTGCATCCTAATACTCCCGAAACCTCTCTGACAACGGAAATACAGCACCTTGTTTATATGGTATAAAGCATCCGAAAATTGAGCGTCCAGCTGTTCGCCTGTGTCTGGAAAATCTTCGTTGCGTTTGTATTTAAGTAAGTACTCGTACCTAACCTACTTTTAATTGATATCGGACAATCTAATTAGCATCTTATGGGATGGTAGGCGAAAATGTAGGTAAACTTAGACAGGATAACACTATCCTTACATATTATGTAATGTAAAATGTTAGTTGGAGACTAACATAGTAGGTATGTAGGCTAACATTTAGTAATATAAATGTTACTCCAACAAGGTCTAAAATCTAAATGTCCGATAAACCACTAGTACATCATCAGTATCGTAGTTGGTAATAAAGCAAGTCGGCAAATGTCCATCAGATCATTCAATTTGGTCTACTACTACGTGTCTAATGAATATATTTCTTCAATCTTCTAACTCCATAGAACTACCCAAAATACCTACACATTTTATTACTTATTATACTTGAGGCCCTAGCACATCTTGTACAACAATATTGGCAGCAATTTGTGACCTGCTCGCAACTTCTCATCTCTTTTGAATCAATGTAATCAAAAAGGGACGGGTAGCCGCGACAAGGTTCCTGTCATGCACGATATGTGCTAGTGCCGTTGATCAAGTATAATACTATGAATTTCTTAGGTCAATCTATACTCGTAATTATATTGCCACATTGTTCCTAGCGAATAGAGACCCGCTGCGGTAAATACTAGTGTTTTGGGACATAAGTAACTTTCTTTGATAACTTTTTTATTTACCAGTAAGTAGCTGTACCAAAAAATATAATACTCTAAAGAGTTGTACATAACGGCGACGGATAGGTTTTACCCGAAGAGTACGGGAATAACTTCTTTACTACAGCTGTTGTTATATCTGTACAGTTAAAAGTAGGGATTTTAATACCAAACCAGCAGTTGGTTTTGCTTCACAAATATACAATACAATATAAAGTCATTTCCTAATTGGCGCCCTCTAGTTAGAACTTAGACCATTTAGAAAAGCTGTTCTTTTAACTGGCGCCATCTAGTTTATTGATGAGTAATGATTGTACAACTGACATTGGGTACTGACGGGAGGTGTAGTAGTGTGCGTTACAGGGTAAAATTACATAATTTTCTAGTTTTTGCATTATTGCGATTTAGAAGAACAGTATTTTGTGCAGGTTGCTATCAATTTGTACATTAGATTTTTTGCTCCTTGCGCGTATCTCAAAACATGTTAACTCTGATCTTCGGTTTAGCAGAAAATTACGAAAATATGGTGTTTGTGCAATTGTAGCGCCATCTTTTAGCAGATAAGCGGCAGGGATAGGGTCGAATCCACCTTAACACAGCTCTATCCTACAAAAAGCAATCTTAAAAAAACGCCGTCCAACAAAGCATTTGTATGTCGTTGTTCCCAACTTCGCCAAAACATTTTGAATGCCTATCGGTACATTACAAAACAAAACTGCAGCTGTATTTATATTTGTCAGGCTCGACGTGCTTATTAGCAACGGTACCTTAACTACATAAGTATCTATCCTTATCCCCTCTATTGCACTCAAAAACAGCCCTACCCAAAAAATAAAGAATGCGATCCAATAATGCGTTAGTATGTCTCCATTCCCAACTTCGCCAAAACATTTACAATGCTTATCGGCACATTGCAAAACAAAACCGTTGCTGTTTATATTTGGCAGGCACGACGTGCTGCCTATCGTAATGGGCGCACGGCCGGCTGAGTACGCCGCGGCGGCGCCGCACAACTCATACGTGCACGTGGAGGAGTTCGCGTCGCCGCAGGAACTCGCTGCGTATCTGGAACGGCTTGACCGTGACGATGCGCTCTATAACTCCTACTTTAAGTGGAAGGTGAGCTTTAAACTACGAATATGCTGTGGATGGATGTCTCGTTTCCGTTGACGTCGCGAATGGTGCACCCACTGTGGGTAAAGACCTGTATAACTGTGAATCTGTTATACAGAGTGACCTTAGCCATTGGACTAATCTTCAAGTTTAACGTAGGTTTACTAAGAAGGGATTGATTGATGACGAAATTCATTGATTTTGTAGAGTAGGGGATAGAATGAGCATTCGCTCGTTTGGTCTAAAATTCTAAATCCACCTTAAGAATTAAAGCAAAAGAAAAAAATAATATACTACCCCACACGCCCCCTTATTCATAAAAAAATGTAATACTACTTATTACTTGATTAACGTCATGTACCTACATAAGAACGTCAATAACCTTTTCCCCTCACTAGCTCGTAAAGTACTCGTTTATCCTTTAATACGAACGTGTAAAAACGCATATTATTCACTTGTGTGGCAAAATAATGACCTTGGTTTTGGAATAACAAAACGTAAAATGCTCATGGAAATCGTTCCATATTAATGATAATTAAATAATTTGTTTGAGAATTTAGTGTAATATACAAACCTTTATATTATAATATGATGATTTTAACATATAAATCCTAAAATTCCATAAGTAACAATTGTTTTAGTGAATGATGATAAGATGACTAGATGCAATCACAAAACGCAGAAAATGTCAACGTCAACATTGTCAAAGAATATTATAGGTTATAATCTTTATTTACCGACTCGAACACGCATAAAAATAGTAAACTAAACAACTTTCAGGGTGTTCTGTTATAATTTTGTAAAAATAATGAATGAGAATGATTTAATAATGCATTGGCGTTGGTGTGCAACTACAGGAATGTGTTAAAATCGTGCTGCGTTTACTTTTTCGTCCTAAGTTTACTGCGACAAAATCTTGCATTAAATACATGATGCATTTGGAAAATTATTATCACTAACCCGATGATGATTGTAATGTGAACAAATAATTACCTTTTTTGAGTTTCCTCGCTATAGTGAGGGGAAAAGTTTTGTGTTACACACGGGTGCAAATGTATTTTACTTCTCGTATGTTAAAACACTCGCTGCGCTCAGGAATCCTTTCGCTTGCTCGTGTTTCAATTTCATACTCGCGGGTAAAATACAACTTTGCACCCTTGTATAACAAATAACTATTAACTGACGAGGTGGTGGTTTCACAGACGTAGCGTTTTTATTCCCAACTTTATGCAGGGGGTGTAAGGTTGCGATTATTTTTTACTAAAAATCACCTCTGTAGTTACGAATAAAAGGCTAACTAGTACTAGTTACCAATCGGTAACGCTCAGTGCAAAGTTGCCAATCGGTATCGTAGTTGTCTCTGTCTGTCACTTATTCTTATTAGTGCGACACACACAGTTGCCTTTCTAGCTGGAGAGCCAGTGAACCCTGAGAGTAACGGTCTTCCTGTAAGGTTAGAAATTTGTATACTAACGGTTTATGGAATTCTAAGAGCAATAGCCATGACCTGGCAGACGTCAGCCCTGCACGTCATCAGGCCCTTTATTTTTTGAACTGTTAAGTAAATTGGATTTCAAAACTTGTTTCTGTAAGTTTGAAAAATTTATAGGATAAAGTTAATTTATTGTACATCTTAAAAAAAAATTGACAGGCGATTACAATAAGCAGAAGTATGTGACAGGTCAATTAGAAAATGCACAGTTGATGAGGTAAAATAAACTTCATCCTGTATACTCGAAATTTTTATATGTCTTCAAATAAACGTCTCGGAGTAAGTATGTGCAATGCCAGGCGGTTTAGAACAGCATAAGACCTTGCCAGGCGAGGAGACAGTTAAGTAAATTGGGTTTCAAAACTTGTTTCTGTAAGTTTGAAAATTTAATAGGATAAAGTTTATTTATTGTACATCTTAAAAATAAATTGACAGGCGATTACAATAAGCAGAAGTATATGACAGATCGAATAGAAAACGCACAGTTGATGAGGTAAAATAAACTTCATCCTGTATACTCGAAATTTTTATATGTCTTCAAATAAACGTCTCAGAGTAAGTATGTACAATGCCAGGCGGTTTTGAACAGCATAAGACCTTGCCAGGCGAGGGGACAGTTGCACCTCTCAATCGCACGCCCTTAGCAACTACTCTACTACTACTAGCGACTAACTAGCGATTACTCGCCTGTATTTTTTTTAAAGATGTAAGTACAATAAATAAACTTTATCTATTAAATTTTCAAACTTACAGAAACAAGTTAAGAAACCCAATTTACTTAACTGTCCCCTCGCCTGGCAAGGTCTTATGCTGTTCAAAACCGCCTGGCATTGTACATTCTTACTCTGAGACGTTTATTTGAAGACATATAAAAATTTCGAGTATACAGGATGAAGTTTATTTTACCTCATCAACTGTGCGTTTTCTATTCGATCTGTCATATACTTCTGCTTATTGTAATCGCCTATCAATTTATTTTTAAGATGTACAATAAATAAACTTTATCCTATTAAATTTTCAAACTTACAGAAACAAGTTTTGAAACCCAATTTAAACTGTCTCCTCGCCTGGCGAGGTCTTATGCTGTTCTAAACCGCCTGGCATTGCACATACTTACTCCGAGACGTTTATTTGAAGACATATAAAAATTTCGAGTATACAGGCTGAAGTTTATTTTACCTCATCAACTGTGCGTTTTCTATTCGATCTGTCATATACTTCTGCTTATTGTAATCGCCTGTCAATTTATTTTTAAGATGTACAATAAATAAACTTTATCCTATTAAATTTTCAAACTTACAGAAACAAGTTTTGAAACCCAATTTACTTAACTGTCTCCTCGCCTGGCAAGGTCTTATGCTGTTCTAAACCGCCTGGCATTGCACATACTTACTCCGAGACGTTTATTTGAAGACATATAAAAATTTCGAGTATACAGGATGAAGTTTATTTTACCTCATCAACTGTGCGTTTTCTATTCGATCTGTCATATACTTCTGCTTATTGTAATCGCCTATCAATTTATTTTTCAGATGTACAATAAATAAACTTTATCCTATTAAATTTTCAAACTTACAGAAACAAGTTTTGAAACCCAATTTAAACTGTCTCCTCGCCTGGCAAGGTCTTATGCTGTTCTAAACCGCCTGGCATTGCACATACTTACTCCGAGACGTTTATTTGAACTATTTGAAGACATATAAAAATTTCGAGTATACAGGCTGAAGTTTATTTTACCTCATCAACTGTGCGTTTTCTATTCGATCTGTCATATACTTCTGCTTATTGTAATCGCCTGTCAATTTATTTTTTAAACTTTATCCTATTAAATTTTCAAACTTACAGAAACAAGTTTTGAAACCCAATTTACTTAACTGTCTCCTCGCCTGGCAAGGTCTTATGCTGTTCTAAACCGCCTGGCATTGCACATACTTACTCCGAGACGTTTATTTGAAGACATATAAAAATTTCGAGTATACAGGATGAAGTTTATTTTAACTCATCAACTGTGCATTTTCTAATTGACCTGTCATATACTTCTGCTTATTGTAATCGCCTGTCAATTTTTTTTTAAGATGTACAATAAATTAACTTTATCCTATAAATTTTTCAAACTTACAGAAACAAGTTTTGAAATCCAATTTACTTAACAGTTCAAAAAATAAAGGGCCTCATGACGTGCAGGGCTGACGCCTGCCAGGTCATGGCTATTGCTCTTAGAATTCCATAAACCGTTAGTATACAAATTTCTAACCTTACAGGAAGACCGTTACTCTCAGGGTTCACTGGCTCTTGGACTATTCGTTCATGATTCACGATTGAGCGTTAGCTATTGGCACGTAGGTTACCTACGCACCCTGATGTTCGGTTCGATAACGTCTACAATAAGGTGAATTCAGAC
>JALPQI010018440.1:0-25029 GCA_025490895.1 Thaumatotibia leucotreta
CCACACGTTAATTATTAATACAAAAATGCGGGTAACCCGCGTAAGCTAGCGTAGGCCTAAAGGACTACTTGCCTGCCGAATAAATGTGAAAGGGGCTTGGCCTAGCGCATGACAATCTCCGATATTCGCTCGAACCACTCGATCGAAAGGTTTCTTCACGCCCTGAAACAAAAAAAATATAGGAAATTGTATGTACATGCCCGTTGCTGATACCACGGAAGTTGCCGATATATTGTGTCGATGGCAAACGGAACACAGTGAATACGACCTTTAACTATTGCAAGGTGCCTATGAGGAAAGGTAAAAAAAATAACAGCATATTCCTGGGGCTAAAAGAAGCAAGAATTGTTATATGACTTTTGGTCAAATCTGCAAATCTTGCTATTTTGAATGCCTCACTACATAAGAAAAATATTTTTTAATAAAAGTAACGCAAAGTATTTTTTTTGTCTATTTGATTTAAGAGAGTAACAAAATCTTTCCCTAAAATGCGTTTATCATTGCAACGATCAAATCTGCTGTAAAAAAAATCCCTTTCCTCATGGGCGCATTATACACCGTGTTTTTATTGATTTCCGCTAAATTGGACAGGTTACTAGGGACATTAATAGAAGTTGCCTGGTATATCGGTTTTTGTTAATTTCGTAAAAAAATATTTTTTTCGTTGTCTTACATAATAATTGTAATGGCAAGTGTGAGACAACCTTAAGAATAAGATCCCAGGTGACTGACGGCTGCTGACGGCACATGTTAAAATAAGTAACATTAGGATGTAATAAAGGATGCAGTACACTTGTTCAGTCATTAACCTTATTTTTTTAATAACTCAATAACAGTAAGAGTTAAGACACTAGTTTCTTAGAGAAATTGATTATTTTTGACCTAAATAAGCTTCCCTTTAATTTAACGGAAATCAATAAAAACACGGTGTATAATATATAATGCGCCCATCAGGAAAGGGATTATATTATAATCCTATTTGTATATTTATGTCTATCTATTGTGTATACCATCGCTTAGTACCCACAACACAAGTCTCAATTAAGCTTAGTGTAGGACTAGGTTGATTTGTGTAAGATGTCTTAAGTTCAATGCCTCACAAATTGGATTTGACAAATAGGCATATTAAAAGATGTGTAATACATTTTCCTCATAATTCCGTTTACCTTTCGTGATCTTATAACAACGCCTATGCCATTCGTCAGTAGAATAAAAAAAATGTAAACAAATATGGCTGACTTTATGCATTTGACGTCTTTGACCCATATCGTTAAACACGTTCGCAGGTATATTGTTACGTTATTACTAATAAACAACATAAATTTTAACTAAAAATATATGTGAACTCAAGGTGATTTTAAAGTTTTAAGTTGGTAATAAAACCAAGATTGTATTCTAAAAGTGCGTGATTATGGAATAACATTTTTTCACATACACTATCTCATTCCAGCCAACAGCTTCGTCTCTTTACGTGCTGTTTGCAAAAGTCAACATGTCAACAGCTGTCATCGTCTCACTTCACTGCAACAAAACTTGTTCAGTCTTTATTGAAAAGCAAGAACTGTCGCGGGCTGTGCCTAAGCTAATAATTCAGGGGGACGTGCCCCAAACGGGAGGAAGGGTGGCACAAACAGTGCAATAAATCTGCCTTATAGCCAACAACTAACATAACTTACGCACTAGTGTGGCCACAGCGTAATGGCGAAGCTGGATCAAAATTATTATAGACATCAAATAAAACTAGGAAAAAGGATAAACTCGCGTATATTGACTGTCATCAGCAGACCACGAACCCTGTAAAGTGTTCGAAACGTCGGAATGAAGTTAAAATTCGTTAATATACGCGAGTTTATCCGTTTTTATAGTTTTATTTCATGTGTAATCCTCGCGGTAACCGAAGAAAATATTATACTATAGACGTATTAATATATGTACAATTGTACATTGTGCCCATGAGGAAAGGGAAAAAGATTAGCAGCATATTCTTCAGGCAAAAAGAAGCAAGAAATGTTATAATAATATGAGTTTTGGTAATTTTTTTTTTTTGTATTTCGAATCACTACATAAAAAGGTACCTTATTGGTTAATAGAACTATCTCAAAAATGCACTTTTAAGGTTCTTAAAGAGTTTTTTGGCCGTTTGATGTCTGTCCTTTAATTGTGACAAGACTGGGACAACACAATGTATTTTTTTTCTAAAATTCGTTTATCATTGCGTAACGATAAAAAATGGTTTAAAAAAAACATGATCTCTTAAAATAGGCGTCTGAGTCAAGACGTGATACAAATGTACACACTTATTGAGAATTTCTCACCTCGCAGACGTCAGCGCCATTTTCTTATAACAGTTTTTAAATGTACGTATTATGTTTATAAATAAATAACGGATAAGAAATTGAATATATAGATATTGAATCAGTCGTGTGGTGACGGCAGCAAGAATACATTTGTCACCACCCTAACACTTCCCGCGGGTGTCGTAAGAGTCGACTAAGAGATTGAAGTGTCACTGACCATTATTTTATTTGATTGATGATGGGCTGCAGCGTCATCAATCATCATAGTGGACACATTACTGCGATCGCCAATCCGCTTGCCCAGCGTGGCGATTATGGGCATTTACCTCCTAATACGCATAGGTAATAGGAGAGGCCTACGTCCAGCAGTGGACTGAGATAGGCTGATAATGTGATTTGATGTAAAGAAATTGAATAAGAAAATCACGATAATATCCTGGATAGCTAAACAAACTACTCCCTTGAGCTCATTGCGTTGTCTGTTTACCGACCTTGCCGATAAGTGAGAAATCTTTATTAGTGGGCATAAATTATCATTCGCAATCCCACTTATCTGGGATAGTTTGCTAATTTTGTCGGTTAGTGGGCTACTATATTCAGTGACCAATTTCGATTGTCGTTTAAGGTACGGTTGAGTTTAAAAACGGTTATATTTTCATGTGTGTCACAAAGATAATGACGATCCATCACAACAACGGCTGTTTACGTATTTAAGTGTCAATATGTATGTACCTAAGTATTATATATTTATCATCGCCTGATACTCACATCTCAAGCCTTACTGTGGGACTAGGTCGATTTGTGTAAGATATCCCAAGAAATGTATAATTTTAGTTATTCTTTAGGAAACAATGAGGCAGCTGCCCCATCCACGCATTTTCTCAAAAATATGTTTTTATTGCCTCCTCGCGTCAGAATGGCCACAAGTTCTTTTGCTATCTGCCCCATCGCACAAGATAATGCTACTTCTGATCTCCCAATACCAAAACGACGTATGTCACTGTGAGTTTACATGGAAATAGGACATTTTGATTTTGTTGGAATGTTAGTAACAATGAAGAAGGTAGGATGATGTTTGAAGTGTCTACGCTCTTAGGTTGTTTTATGTATATGGTTAGGACGAAATAAACTATTCAAGGGCTGTTAAATGACAATAATAGCTCTTATATCTAAATCGGAGTGTTTCAGATAAAGTTGAGTAGGTACGCGTAATTATGATAATGACTATTACAAGTATAGTCAAGTGCGGAAATATGTATCGAAGGAATCCTCTTATAAATATCAGTTTGTCAGCCTCCGTAGCTTAGTTGGTAGTGACCCTGCCTACGAAGCTGGAGGTTCCGGGTTCGAATCCCGGCGAGGGCATTATTTGAGTATTTATTTATCACAAATATTTGTTCCTTGGTAATGGCTGTCTATGTATTTAAGTATCTATATGTATCTATCTATTATATATATCGTTTCCTGGTACCCACATCACAAGCCTTATTGAGCTTACCGTGGGACTAGGTCGATTTGTGTAAGATGTCCCAAGATATTTATTTATTTATTTATGTTACGACGTTCTTATTACCAGAGACCGAATAAATGAACGTCATTGTTTGCAATAATATGGACATGACTTTAAATTGTATTGAATGAATAAACATTGTAAACATTAGATGTCATATACCAAGGAAAAAACGACCAAGATCACCAACGTCCGAGGCAGGAATCGAACCCACGTGCTCAGCTTTCGCGGCTGATGCCTGCACAGCTCGGCCACTCGGTCTTAAAGAATAAACGACCAAAACCACCAACGTCCGAGGTGGGAATCGAACCTACGTGCTCAGCTTTCGCGGCTGATGCCTGCTCGGCCACTTGGTCTTAGCAACCACGAGTCAATTTCCTCGGGTATCGCTAAAGGTGTATTCAGACCAAACGAGCATCCGTTATTCTATCCCCCACTGTACAAAATCAACGAATCACGTTTTGTGTAACGATCGAATTTCATAGAGTAGGGGGTTAGAATAGCGAATGCTCGTTTGGTCTGAATGCACCTTTACAAGGCTAGGCGCCTTTGACCATACTCTAAGGGTAAGCAATACATACACATGCATGCATTTCTTATCAGACTGTTATACTTTTCAGTTTTCTTTTACAGCTAGAAGTGCAGAAAGCTGAAGCAGTCTAAGAATAAACATTTTCAGATAATTACATGTTTGATACCGGTAAATATGAGAACGTGTATAAATAGTCACCCTAAGATTTCGAATTTAAATGTTCAGAAATTATTCGGATTCATCTTTTAAGCTACTTTGGAGTCATGTCCACATTATTGCGAACATTGATGCAACTTTGTCCGATCTCTGCTTATTACACACAACTATATTGCACTGGGACATATTTTAGAGCATTTTTATTTCACCTTATTTTGCCGTTAACAGATACACCGCACATACTCGTATATCCGCGCAACCGCAATCTTTTTGAACAATTCGAATCGAATACATCCAATCAAAACTTTGATGGACCAATAACAACTATTTTTGAATTAGGTTAAGTTTAAGCAGTAAGCAGTTTTAGATAGCATGATATATCGACCGTGTGGTGGCCGTGTGGTGACGGCAGTAAGAATACATTTGTCATCACCCCAACTCTTCCTGCGGGTGTCGTAAGATTCGACTAAGGGATTGAAGTGTCACTGACCATTATTTGATAAAAGATTGATTGCCCAGCGTGGCGATTATGGACATTTACCTCCTAATGCGTATATACGCATAGTTAATAGGAGAGGCCTGCGTCCAGCAGTGGACTATCGTAGGCTGATGATGATGATGATATATCGAAGAGGTCACTAGTCGAAAAAAATTAGAATCATTTTTGAAAGACAATTTCTTAAGGCGCTCGTGATCGTCCATGTTTTATTTGTTTGTAGCCGTTAATGTATGTTGTAGCTTTTTTTAAGTTGTCGCCCACTGAAAGAATCGCTTGCATCCAAAGGCGATTTCAGTGACATCCAGTGTCATTCTGCTCTCCTCTGTTAATGTATTGTATTTAATAACTGGTGCCGTACATTGTCATACAAACGAAGTTCATAATTTCAAATAGCATTTGTTCTTAAAACATAACAAACGATTTGTTTAAAACCAAGTGTGGAACTTTATGAGGCATAAGGTTCGTTTTCTTTTTTCATTATAATATTATAGATTGAAACTAAAACTTTTTTATAAATACGATTGACATTATTTGTTACCCGGTATTATCGACATTAGGTCTCGGTTTTATAATAGGGTTTTTAGGGTTTAGAAGGGTTTTTGTAGAGGTTGTCAACATTTAATTGCAATTCTGAGAAAATAATTAATTTCTACTCTAGGTATGTACCCAATGAATTGTTATATGATAATATACGTGAAATAAAAATATGAAAACGGACAAACTCGCAAATATTAACTAATTTTAACTTCATTATGATGTTTCGAACACTTTACAGGGTTCTTGGTAATCCTCGCGGTAACCGAAGAAAATATTATAATATTATACGTATTGAAATTATGATTCATGATCATTACAATACATTTTTGAACAAAATTTTACGCACATTGTTATCAGGAAAAATAATCTTATAAAAATGAAAATATATCGCATGATTGTAAACAAAAGAATAGCTATTATATTATAATATGTAGCTATACCTATTGGAAATGAGATAGGTACGGTTGTGGTTTTATGAGATTTCATAGAAAAAGTCAAGTTCGTGTTTCTGTTACTAGTTCAATGTTAATAACAAACGGGTTATAAAATAGATTAGATTAGATAAGAGTTATTTCATGAACATTACAATATACAAAGACAACAGGCGCGGATTCAGGACTTAGTTCAGGGGGGGGGGGGGGGGCACTGCCCTATGATATGACAGTATTCAGTTAAGTCCAGTGTCAGGAGGGGGGGCAAGTGCCCTCATTTGCCCCCCCCCCCCCTACATCCGCGCCTGAACGAAAATGATATGTGTAATATTCGATATAAAACGACACAATAGAAAATAATCCGTTTGACCCTTCATTCCTTGTTCCGTATCCGTTCTCAGCTGTTATTCTTTCATTTATTATAAACATCTTTATTATTTTGAAAGCATAATCCATATGTGAGTCGATTGCAAGGCAATTGTAGATATTTATTTAAGGTCTTAATCAAAACATAAATCACGATCGGGTCAGTTTTGTTAAGCTGGACTTGGACCAAACGAGCGAATGCTCATTCTATCCCCCACTCTACGAAATGGGTTATTCCCACCTGTTACCACCAACTTGACACCAGTGGTAACAACTGGGATTTTTTTCCCACCTGTTACCACCAGAGTACTTGGTGGTAACTACTGGGATTTTTTTCCCACTAGTTACCACTAAAATATTTGGTTAGTTACTAAAATAATTAGTTTGGTGGTAACAGTTGGGAATTTTAATTCCCAGTTGTTCCCAGGGGTAACAGGTGGGTAAAAAAATCCCAGTTGTTACCACTGGTGTCAAGTTGGTGGTAACAGGTGGGAATAACCCTACGAAATTCGTTCGTTACACAAAACGTGATACATCGAAATTCGTTGATTTCGTAGAATGGGGGATAGAATGTGCATTCGCTCATAAATCCACCTTTATTACGGAATTATTTTACTTTACCGGTGAAATTATTTTTCACCGGAAAAAGTCTCTCCGGAAAGAGGGGCTCTACAGTTCAGCTGAACACGTACGTTTTCTTTCCTGTGGTCAATAGTTTTCCTGTGGACATTTAGTACTGATTTTTATCATACAATGCAATGAAAAAAGAGTACGTCTTAATGAAGATAAGTTTTTCATGAGAGAAAATCAAGTTTTATAGGCCTTAACTTTTAGATTGTCCACCGGAAAGACTCAGAACATGGGTTTGCGTTTGACCCAATTGATTTACGTTTTCGTAAGGATAATGTGGATAATACCTTTCATTTACTTAGGCACAATATTATCTTTGTTAAAATCCTACCTCTTAAGTAAATAAACCTTATAACATATTAACGAAAAGCATTACCCTAATGGGGCAGGGACAGAAAGGTCCGAGAAGGGCACCTTTACCTTAAATACAAAGCAATGAAAAAAAATTCAACAGCTAATGCATACAAACGGTTTTCCAATATATTTATAATTCAAGTACCTTTAAGGGTAAATGCTCTCGAATCTGAAAAGGGGTCGCACCGAATTCACCGAATGATTCGGGTCAGAACCCTTACTACGGGTTTCCTTACCCGCTTATTCATAAACGACTCCTAACTTAACACGTTAACGTTCCCTGTGCATGCATCACATGTAATGCATTTGAAGGTATTGATGATATGTGAATATATGATGCACGAGTTGCACGACCTTATTTAAATATAGGGATGATTTAAAATTTGCACGTACGAGCTAAGCTACGTTAACTTACCCGCACGTATCAGCTGTAAAAAGTGACAATTTGATAAAATTAGGCATTGGCGGACTTTTCATACTGTTGCTAGTTTATGCTTGAAATTTTGTGCGAGAATTTGCACGTGAGAGGTGACACTATCGATTTTAGCTGCACATGGAACGTGTTAACAAGCCGCTAAGTATTGTGTGTCCCTTTCTATCTTATCAATATATCGATAAGACCGAAAGAAACAAACTATATTTAGCGGTTTTGCTGAGTTATGAGACGTTTATGCATAAGGGGTGAGTCGCTATTGTTGATAACGACGGAATCAACCGGTGAGATCTGACCGAGATCTGTCTCGGTCTCGGCAAGTCTCAAGGTATGGCTAGCCGAGATCTGGCCCCTCCTTCGGCCAATGTCTAATAAAATTGCTGGCATTTTCTGTTGTAGTAAATGCCAAAGAAATTTTTTAATTAAATGTTGCATAAAATTGTACCTATTTTTGTTTTGTGTTTTTTCACTATATTAATCAAAAAATAAGGGTTATCTCACGATTGCTACTTATTTAAGTGTAGGTATTAAGCTTATCTAAATAAGTGACTTTTAATTTTTTGTAACAGCAATAAACTCAGTGGCCCCCTATTTTATTTTGAGAAGAATACAAATAATTATAAATATCATATACCAAAGAGAAAACACTTAGTTAACCTGCAACTGAGATGGAGGAACATTCATGATATTTTATTTATATTTATCTAAAGACGCGAAATGGTAGTAAGGGTGAAAAGGGTGAAAGTATAAGAAACCAAATAAATAAGAGAAAAAGGAAATAGGATTATGCTTGCTACCTAAAATAATAAAATTAGTCCGTTATTACATCGTAATACAAATATTGAACATGTATTTCTTCTTCACTCATGAACACTATCGACTATAATTCGAATTTTGCAAACGTCGATACGATTTGTTATCGATATAACGTAGCCTTGACGTTGCTAGCACGTGACTCGATTCATAGTGCATTTCACATAGTAATAGTTATAAAATCAACGTCCAATCAAAAGGATATTCTGAGTGTTTTTTTTTTTCGTTTATTCAGACTTTATATTAGGAAAATCTGGCCAAGTGCGAGTCGGACTACCATTATCAATTTATAATAAAAACGAGCAAAAAATCACGTTAGTTGTATAGCAGTCCCCTTAAATATCAATTTTATTCTACTGTGGGTTATTTCGGCAACAAAAATTCATCTGTGAAAATGTCAACTGCATAACTATCATAGTTCACGAGATACAACCTGGTGATAGACGCACAGAATTTTAGTAATAGGATTCTGTTTTACCTTTACGAGATACGGAACCCTAAACACGGTAAATAAGTTGTTACAAAGCGTCCACTATTTTACATGCCTTTTCACTACTTCACCGTTATAAATCCTGTTGTAAACCCGTCCATAAAAGAAAAATATAGAAATGACGAAACCAAATTAGGTACCTATTTGAATATTGTAATGTCCTGCCTATCCACATAAAAAGTAAGTATTGCTTATTAAAAGAACAGTCTTTCGAAAAATCGCTACAAAAAGAACGTACGAACCCTATTTACACTCGTCAAGTAGCAAATAAAAATTTGGTTACTTTGATTTAGATTACGAGAAAAAAAGGATGTTAAAAAAAAGTAAAAATTTCACTTCCTGTCTTTACTCCATTAATGAGCAAAACTCTATTGAATTTGGAATTTGTGTTAATCAAGTTTATTAGCATTTGCACTACCTATAATTAATCTATTATTATATTACGGAGTTGTTGGCCCCCACAAACCCTGCGTGGTTTTTTGGGTTAAGCAGGATTAAGTTGTTTTTGTATGGTTTTTTTTTTTGATTTGATAATAAACTAAAAAAAAAATATCTGAGTATAGTCCACGAGAAAACAGTTATGCGATTACAAAAAAGATTTATGCCACAAAGATCGAAAGAACTCATAATTCTTAGTAAAATATAGAAGTACTAAAAGCTCATACATGAAAAAGATTGATAGATTAGACGGTACAAAAGGAGAGCTGTCAAAATAAAATAAGAACCCTTTCACCTTTTTCACCACGATTCAAAAGGCTATTTTATTTCAAATAATACGTCACATCAATTTTCTCAGTGTAAAAGGAAGTGACGGTTTTTTAGAGCAATGTATATTAGGGATCGGAGCCGGTTTTTTAGAAAAACCTCGAAATAGCTAAATATTTTAAAATGTCTTACACTCTTTATGTAGTATTCAACATTTTATGTAACTATTAACATCGTATTTTTCAATTACTCCATTAACATAAAAATTATAAACCGAAGAACGAAAGAGAACGGAATTCGAACCGTTGTTTTGTATGGAGAAAAAACCGGTATCCGATTCCTGATGTATATTTCTTTTCACGATTATTGGTAAGATCTATAGCCGTAACATGACCTTGAAAGTATCTATAACGTTAAGTTTTACTCGATACGTAAAACAGTAGCTTTAACTTGAGTTGTAAAGTAAAGGATAAGTTAAGTTTTACTCGATACGTATTGCATTATATCGTGATCGCACTGACATATGGAAACGAACGCGATGGTCAGTAGCCGTAACATGGCTTTGCAAGTACCTATCGGTAACGTTAGGATTTTAACACGTTCGACGCCGGTGACACAGCGTCTGTGATCAACAAAATCTGACTCCTATGCCAGTGACACACATATGTTACACTCATGTATAAATAATAGTACCTAGTTAGTTATGTACCTCCTCATTAAGTCTTGATGTAAGTTTGTTGATTAAACTGATTAAATTACACCAGCACTGATAAATCTCTTTGTAGATTGGCGCAGCCATTGTGGCATTTCGAACAGTTGTCTTAGTCTTACGCGGGTGTGCGCGTTTTAAAAAAAAGAGAGAGTTGGTTCAGATTATTTTTCATGAATGAATTGTAAAACACATAAATTATTTATTTGCTAAAAATATTAATAGAAATACGGTTATCTGTATAAAACAACGAACTTGATTTTAATTGTAAACGTTGAATATGTGATTATAAGTATTTGTATGAGTACTAATGACTTTTATTGTAACACATACGTGATCAAAGTAATCTTATTCTTATGCCGCTAGCAAAAATCAAGTTCTCACTCCTATGCCAGTGGCACAGAAGTACGATTTTTTTTGACACAAGTGCTGTGTCGCCGGCATAGGAGTACAATCTTTTCGGTCACCGATGTGTGTCACTGGTATGGGAGTTCAGATAATTTCGATCGGCATAGTATTAGCACTCAGTGAAACGGTACCGGAGTCGTACGTGTTAAATAAAATGGCCGTTGTACCTTTTGCAGCTCCTTCTCAATCTGTGCAGCCCTCACAACTATAGGACCCCGCACAGCATATTTTATGTTCAGAAGATTCTGATTAATATGCTCCGATTCCACCTTCATGTTTCCACTCTTAAATGCAACCACGAAATGCACTATCGCAACTCCGCACCTAGGTTTTATTGAAATCTGCAGTCGATCGCCGATTGTTTTATGAATAATTCACCTCAAGCGATTATAGTGCTTCTAGTTGGTGACATAAATGTTATAATAGTGTAGACAGATTGTGTTTCTTGGCGGGTGATTCCCTATCGTTTTCCTTGTACGAATTACGAATTCGTATCTAGGGTCAAGTGGGTTAGTTGCGAATTGTGTCTAAGATGTTTAAGGAAAGTACCGGGATAATTAGAAAATTTGGTGTTTTTTTATGTATTATTCCTTCCTCTTTTTATTTTAGTGTAATTGTCAATCATTTATTATAAAATATAAAAAAAATTATACCAATGCCATATACAATAAATGTCAACTTAAGAAAATTCTGTAAGTAGAAATTAAAAAGCGTTCTAACAGATACATATTTGGAGGTTTTCGAATTGTGGCACTCTTATATTTTTTACTGCTTTTATACTATGCATTATTTTAAAGTTGATTATTTCCCCGCCTGACGCAAACAAAAGACGTGGGTAAGCAAAATGCAGTCATTGTATAAAAAATATAGAGATTCGTTATTTTACATGTTTTGTCCAATAAATCAAATTATTTAATGATTTTTTTTAATTTATATGTTTACTAGCGATCCGCCCCGGCTTCGCACGGGTACTATACCTACATATAAACCTTCATCTTACTCTTGAATTACTATACCTATAAAAAAAAGTCTCATCAATATCTGTTGCGTAGTTTAAAAGATTTAAGCGTAGGTACAAAGGGACATAGGGACATGTAGTGATGATAGTGATAGTGAAGTACCTAGTTACTGACATAGGTTCGAATCTCACCTGGAACGTTGGTAGTTTTTTTCTTTGGTAGATATATATATTTTATATGTTAAATAATCGTCACATCTGCATAACGTGAATTTAAAATTAGTCTAAAAATATAATAATGAGATTCACATCCAATTTATAAAAAGAAAACCTAAACAGTGTGCATACCATGAGCTATCGCCGCATTATTAACGCGTACTTACTTTTTATCCATCCCGCTCGTACACGCATATTAGTGCGAGGGCAGCGGCCCTAACGCGAACTACGAAACCCGCAAATTTCGGGAATTTGTCTCTGTCACACCAACGAAGGCGTCATTAGAGTGACAGAGACAAATCCCCGAAATTTACGAACTTCGGTGTTCGCGGTAGCAGGCCAGCTCTTATTGGAGCATTCCATGAAAACATCTACTTTTTGTCGCTTACGTGTCGCTATGGTAGCTACCCTAATAAAATATGCTAGCTGGTAGGAAACACTGTCTTAAAGCCTTGATACGTTATTATTATACTGTAACTCGGCTTACTAATTTAATTTTTAAAAAGTATTGAAAAGACAGTGTCGCTTACGACACGTTTGGGCTTGTGCATAAATCACGCGAGGTCCTATAGGGGGGGAGGGGGTCCAAGAAAACATAACGAAAGATCACGGTAGGGGAGGGGGGGGTACAAGGAGACCTCACGTGTATTTTTCTACGATGAACAAACTAAGAAATATTGTGAATTTCGGCGAGCGAACGTGAAAAGTAGAATGAGAAAAATACACGTGAGACTGCTAGGGGGGGGGGTAGCCAACAAACTCACCAAACATCACCATGGGGGAGGGGGGGGGTCAAAAAGTTGCCGAAAAAACCTCACATGATTTATGCATGAGCCCTTTTCATGAAATCTCCTATTACGGCTACCTACTGTTTTTTTTTTCTAAACTAGATAGAAATGTAACGTCCAATGCAGATTGCATCATCGATGCATGGCTTACGGTAATGATATTGAGATTTTCCTCCTTTTTACTTTTTTCCTGGAATGACGGTGTGGTTCGTAACTAGCAAAAACAAACACAAAATTAACATACTCGTAAGTAGCAATGTACCGAGGAGAAGTCTCATAAATTGCGAAACTTCTATAGAGATAGCTTGTATTATAATTTTATACAAGCTATCTAATCTAAAAAGTAGAGTAGGGGGTTAGAATAGCGAATGCTCGTTTGGTCTGAATGCACCTTTATGGCAACCCCCCAGGTGATTGGCTTTTATTTTTTTATTATGGTAAATAGGCACCTAAGTTAGTTTTATAAGCACCTACGCTATCGCCATTTTCCTTCACGTTACCATCTCTAAAACACGCGCCTCGCACATGCATTGAATGCAAATAGTTTCGTTCGAAATCGTTACCTTTAATAGTTCTCTCACGACGGCACGTGCTGAACACGTGATCATCTTTCTATGGAGAAAAAATATCGGAGCTACTGATAAAATATTCTGAAATATCTCAACATTCATGTACTTAACTATTACATCACACACCACATATAATCAGACTATTTGAGTCCATTGCTGGACATAGGCCTCCCCTATTACGTATGCGTATGATCGGGACCATCATAACATCATAATAAGCCACCTGGAATAGGTGTTATGATAATATACTAATATATATATTAATATGTCAAAATCTACATATTTACACACAACATCTATCAATGTCAATCTACATATATTTGCACCTAAAGGTGCATTCAGACCAAAAGAGCATTCGCTGTTCTATCCCCCGCTCTACGAAATCAACCAATCACGTTTTGTGGGAGTGGGGGTTTAGAATAGCGAAAGTTCGTTTCGTCTGAATGCACCTTAAAATAATAAGGTAGTCTGTCAGATTATAATCACCAAATTAAAAGGAAATCCACTTCAACCGATTTCTCCAAGATTCAATCATCAGACCCCGACTTGGTGTCAACGGGACCATCCCGGGGTCTGACCAAAAAAAATCAGTGCAATTGCAAACCTCCTTGTTTTTTTGACCAAAGTAGTTGGAAATAAAATATCGCCAGATTAATAAATATTTCCCTTTTATTATTCAAACCAAAAACAGCTAACCCCTTATTAATAAACGTCTCCTAACTTAACAAGCCGCTAAGTAAGAAGAAAGAAAGAAAACGTTTATTCGAGACAAGAACACAGTACAAACAAAACAAAACAGTACCTAAACACGAAATTTTGTCCCGAAATGGCCAAAACTCAGCATTTTGCCAGCAGAGCCAGCGCTGGTCTTCCGTTTTGGGCAAGTTTCCGTCCGTTTAAGTATTGCCAGTCCCTTCTATCTTATTAATATGTCGATAAGACCGAAAGGGCTTAACAAGCTGCTAAGTATTGTTGGTCCCTTTCGGTCTTATCGACATATTGATAAGACCGAAAGGGACCGAGAATACTTAGCAGCTTGCTAAGTTGCAGTAGGTACTTAGCAGCTTGCTAAGTTAGGAGTCGTTTATGAATAAGAGGGTAAGAAGATACGTAATAAATAACCCGTTGCAAGTGACACTCGATGTCAGTGCGATAGTTTAGACTTTAAAGATGCAGTTCTCAAAACTTTCACGTGATTTATTTAAAATACCTGTCTAATATTTTGAAACAATCTCATTGTAATTTTAAATGATGTGAAAGAAAGGTAAAAGTTGAGAGGAGGTATGTACAAGTAATAGACTTATCGCTTCATATCTACATATTTTATCCAATCTTTCTTAAAACATGCCCTAAACTGTTTTCATTTATTACTTTTATTAGTTGGTTCGACTGCCATACTAAAAACAATTGTGGTTTATATTATAAGTAGTCAGGATGGGTATAAGTTAAACAAAGAGACAACTGTAAACACTTCATACATTTCATCATATCATAATAATTTCAGCCATAAGATGTCTACTACTGGGCAATTCCATGCAAGAGTGTAATGACAGTGACCAAATTTCTCGCATGTTTATTTATTAATTATGCAAATTTTAAATAAATATGTCACATCAAAATAATACTTATCCAGATTAGTGTAACACTTACACTTGGATCATAAGTAAATAAACAGACATTCAAATTGTCACTTTCATTAATTACATGATTTTACCCTACTACTCGGAACATAGGCCTCCCCTTTGGACCTCCACATACACCAGCGACCCGCGTCCATCGTCTCCCGACGATCTTCAAGAGATCGTTTGTCTATCTTGTAGGTGGTCGTCCTACGCTGTGTTTACCAAACCGTGGACTCCACTCGACTACTTTTCGCTCCTTTTCAATCGATTAAAAAAAAGGAGAAGGTTCTCAATTCAAAAGTTTGTCACCTCAGGACTTTCGACTAGGGGCCCGTTTATCGAAAGCTTGTACCTGTAATACAAGTGGAAGTCTCTTTTTGACACCATAAGTTAGATAAGGACTTCCGCTTGTATTACAAGTTACAAGCTTTTGAGAAATAGGCCCCTTGGTCAAACGATTTTGATGTTTATTTTTTATTTGAAAGCTAATGCTTTTCTACTAGGGGAGATAACCGAAAAAAAAAACTACTTGAAAATTTCTAGTACCTACTAACGGCCACTAGGCTATGCTGCGGACAGACAGACGGACAGACGGCCATAGCGAAGCTATAAAGCTTCCTAGTTTACTACGGATCCCTAAAAACGTCTGTCCCAACGTACAAGTGCAAATCTAAACACAATTATTTATACCTACATATAAACCACAGATGTCATGTATACCATAGATCAAGCAAACGTATCTACTTAGCCTTAGCGTGTCAAATGAACTCAGTGAAATCCACTGAGTTGTCCGTCTTAAATCGCAGCTTGCAGCTTTCGGGCGTCAAATTTTGCAAGTTGAAGTGAACAAAAACATTAATAATGACTCCTTAAGTAATATTAATTGCAACAACACAAAAAATATGAATACTCAAGGGCCTGAGACATATTTAAAATCAAGTAACAACTTCAGTACAAAATCTGACACGCTCGGCCGTCATACAAATGAATGAACTTGTTTCTTCTATCCAAATCTAATTCTGTGATATAAACCATTAATGTTATCCTTGACGTATTCGTAGTACTAGAGCATATCTATGCTACTTATTGCTGCATAATTATAGAAATTAAGATAAGGGACAACCTCGGTTTGATTGCGTATGTCATGATCAGGGCATCAGAATGTAGGTATCAGACGTGCTAGTGATAGCAATGTCGCTTTCATTTGTGATATTAAAGACGAAAATGCAAGAATGTTTTGACACTCATGTTCACGTTTTCGGGTATTTCTAATGCAAAAAGTTTGTACATTTGGATTTGATGCTCAGCAAGATCACCACATTTCCATATGAAACATTCCTTTATTGTTACAAAAAATGTATAACGTCGTTCCGCCTATAAAATCCGCTGTTTGATTTATTTATGACTTCGCAATAGTAACCTTGCAACTACACAAAAAGGGTAGGTAAGTATTAATTTAATTAATAGGCTACTTGACCCATTTTTAAAGTTTGTCTTATATTATTAATCAATATCTGATTAACGGAAAAAAAAAATATTTTTTCACGACCTAGAAAACCGCAAAATTATAACTTAAAATTTAAACTTTCGTTACCGCGCGAATACTATCCATGTTAATGCTTAGATTATCTGTGGTGTGACGTCACTCAAACCGAAAACAAACATTTGACATGTCACTTATGTTATGTCAATGTCACAGCAAAGCTACATGCCTACATGTCCATGGCGAATTTCACTCGTATAAGATTCGACAAGTTAGTTTAAGATCCTATGACGTCACATCATGGCCGACACCGTTTTAAGAGTACGAAATTTAAAAAAAAATAAAACAAATTTTTCAATAAAAAATATGTACCCATCAAACACTTTTAATGCACCGCAATCGAAAAATATTGATCTTTTCAATAAATACTACAGAAAATAATATTTTTTTGCACTAAATTTGATATGAGTCAAGTAGCCTATTAATATCCACCACATAGCGGTTTTTGCAGGCGCAACAACTAATTAGGAATCAGGGTGCTTAGTTAGACAAATTGCCAATCGCTAGCGCTTAATCGTCAATCGTATACGAAAGGCAGCTGTCTTGTCGCACTAATATGAAAGAGTGACAGAGAGGGAAAACTACGATACGCTACTAAGCGTTAGCGATTGGCAAATTGGCTAAGCATCCAGGTAGCAAAAAAGGAAACTTTCTGGGACATTTTAGGAAATGTGGTGGATCTTGCTCAGCATCATTAACTCGACCAGCCTACCAAATTTATGAATATCGAAGACCTTATCCAAATGTACAATAAAGTTTTTGAGAATTCCTCATCACGCGAGTACGAGCGGGATGGATAGAAAGTGGGTAGGGGAAAGTGGGGAAGATCCGTACCCTTTTTACTCCATGCCTCGTAGAAAAAAAAAGTACTAGCAATTTTTAAATGAAATCAGCTGCTTGGTGGCTATATTATCTGACTTAAATAATAGTTCGGCTTAGAGCTAATACAAAGTAAAGTATGAACGTCAGATAGTTTTTCCCAAAAAATGAAAATTGTACGAAAGCGCCCCATGCGTGTGGTATCTTCGTTATTCGTCATTTGGAAATAACAATATCCTCACTAAAAAAATTATATTGGGGTACATTCGTACAGTAAGGATTCTCATACATTCTTGGCTGTACGAAAGTACCCCAACCAAAAATGAAAAAGTTAAGACAAAAAATAAAAATAACCGGTATCCTAATCATAAAATAAACTTAACCATTTCATACATAGTTCAAAGATAAGCTTAGGAAGTATATTTAATTACGTTTGTAACTGAGCAAAGCTTTCTGACATAAATGCATTTAAAAATGACTCTTATAATTACTTTGAGGTGTCAAAAACAAGTTTTAATTGTTTTTAAAGAAACTAGCTGCCATATTTCCATCCCTTCTCGGTGGTGAGTGATGCATATTAGTGGCCGTTATTCATAAACTGTGCGAATGCTCCCGCTGTACGAATCCTACCCACTCTCCCCTAAGCCCGCGTTAATAAAATAATGCAGCGGCAGCTCATGGTACGACTAGAGAAAAATTCATTAGAAGAATTCATTTTTTATGCCGGTGAAGGATTGATCTTCAAACAAGGAAGCCGTTTCAAAACACCAGCAAAAAACTAAGACCGGTGAATCCCAATAGTTTTCCTGTACGATTCTACGATACTATATTGGCCGTATCGGGCCGTCCCCGTTCAAATATCAATGTACTGTACCGTACCAACGGTCTTATCATACTAATTATCCTGTACATAATGTAAACATAGGTGTTGTGCTGTATTTTAACAAAAAAAATCTAATTCAAATAGTTTATTGTATGAAAGTGAGTACCTAGTAATAAATGGTGTACAGCAGTTTTGTAGTTCTTCAAAATCAGCCAGTATATGGGGCACAACAGGTTTTCATTCATCATCATCATCAGCCTGTAATAGTCCACTGCTGGACGTAGGCCTCTCCTATTAACTATGCGTATCTATAGACGCATTAGGAGGTAAATGCCCATAATCGCCGCGCTGGGCAAGCGGGTTGGCGATCGCAGTAATGTGTCCAGTATGATGACGCTGCTGCCCATCATCTTTTTTTTTATCAAATAATGGTCAGTGACACTTCAATCCCTTAGTCGACTCTTACGACACCCGCAGGAGGAGTTGGGGTGGTGACAAATGTATTCTTACTGCCGTCACCACACGGCTACACCCACCCACTAAATACCTGATGAAAACCTATTGTGCCCCAAAAATTGTATCCAATTTTTTTAGGTTTATACTTAATAAAATTGGATAAAATTTTAAATGTCAATTAATTGAATTATGATGCATGAAGGAAAATTATGAATTTAAGTAATTAATTGAATCAAGCGTTACTTTGCGGAAGTCAAAGAAAGAAGTTTGTATCGCGGAAGAGCAAAGCAATATTGTTCCATCCTTTAATTATGAATTTATTATTATTACTTATGTGAAAATAAACAAGAAAATATCGTGTGTTACGAGAACAGGTGAACAATAAAATAATCAATTATGACTCTTTGATCACAATATATCTGATGGTAACTGTGGAATTGTAGATACATCATTCATCATCATATCAGCCGAAAAACGTCCACTGCTGAACATAGGCCTCGCCCAAAGATTGCCACAATGACCGGTCCTGTGCCACTCGCATCCAGAGGGCTCCTGCGACCTTCACCAGGTCATCACTCCACCTTGTGGGGGGCCTACCTACGCTGCGCCTTCCGGTACGTGGCCGCCACTCGAGAACCTTCCCGCCCCAACGGCCATCGGTGCATGTGCCCCGCCCACTGCCACATACATACAGTATGTATCACGTCGTAGCGCCAAGAAAGAAACCCATTAATGTTTAGATCATAATACACAACTTTTACTATGGGGCCAAACTCGAATTCGCGAAAAAAAAATTACTCTCCCATCATGACCACGCTATCAAAATGTATGAAACTGTTAACTGTCAAATTTTTTTTCCTGAATTCGGGTTTGGCCCCACAGTAAAAGTTGTTTAGTATGATCTAAACATTAATGGGTTTCTTTCTTGGCTCTACGAGGTGATACATACTGTATTTATGTTTAATACGATAACGAGAAAAAAATACAATAGAATATACAACATCGGATATACTACATTATGATTTTGATGATAACTCACGTGGGCCGTTCACCTACACTAAAGATCTAAAATGGTAAATGTCATAATAATTAAAGTTGTCTAATTTTAGAATTTGATTAGGTAACTATAATTAAGTGAATCGAGTTTTGTTTCACCTTTTGTAAGTTGCCACTATTTTTCGTGAGCCAGACATTGATTGTTCGACTTATCAGACAACGGCGGTCAAAAGGTTACAAAACCGGCCAAGAGCATGTCGCCATGTCCGTCTGTTTGTTCGCAGCATAACTCCTAGGCTGTTAGTACTAGAAAAATGCAATTTGGTAAGCTGACAAAGTGGTAGAATTTTTTTTTCGGATACACGTAAAGTGGGAATGATTTTTTACTGTAACCTATAGCATATACACTATAGTGTGGGGTGTCGTTAAATAGGTAAAAAAGAGTAAGGTAAAAGTACAAAAAGAATAAGGGTCTCCAAAGAAAGTTTTTTTCTGAAGTCAATATTTTCGGAGATAAAAAATAAAATAAAAAAATAAAAAACGTTTATTGCCCAAAAAAACAAGAATAAACAATGAGAGGAAAAATAATCTTAAAATATAAGTAGGTAGGTAGATACAATGCAACACAAGTAATAACAATATGGGGCAATGGGTACCAGTCTCAGGATATGCTAGATTGGTGGAATTATCCAGCCCTAATAACCGATAAGAATAAAAAAAAATGTGTCCCCCTCTAACTTTTGTTATCCATAGGTCCAAAAAATATGAAATAAATCATGAATAGTGGGCTTTCAAACTATTTGGAACATAATCGTCCGAGCCGATTTTGAATCGGGTTTTTAAAACAGACCGTAAGAGTTGCGAATATGAACCTTATCAATATACAATATGGACAAATTGATGATTTGGGATGACGACTGCAGTAAAATAAATTAATTCACATTACGCATGACATAATACACGAAGAAATTATTACTAAAATGTGGCTTGAAGTATTTTTTGTACAAAACTTCTATTTAAGAAATCGTATAGAACTTAAAAGAGTAGCCCCCTAATAATTGTTTGTCCCTTTTGCTAAAAAGATAAAAAATCATTTATTCAAGTAGGATCGAGTGGATCGCTTTTGCTCTTATGACAAATGACAAACAATTATTAGCGGCTTGTTAAGTTAGCAAACGTTTATGAATAAGGGGGTTTGTCATTTGGCAGTATACAAACGTGACGTCACTTGTGTGAATTTAATTATAAAAAAAACTTCGTAATGGTGATAGTTTAGACAGTTCGAATAAGATGTTGATTTGACTTGCCAGTCTATGAGACGAACTAAAAACTACAGTTTAGAGCACTACACCGACTCATTTTGTAGTAGAAATATCTAAATTATTTTTCACCACACTGCTCGTAAACACGCTGTTATTGTCCTTCAATTTCAGAGCGCAAAACTGTGTTTTAATCTCTAGAGGTTAAAGTATTTTTTTTTTCAATCTTCTGGATAGACTATAGTTATTTTCACCACACTGCCCGTAAACACACGCTGTTTGTCCTTCAATTTCAGAGCGCAAAACTGTGTTTTAATCTCTAGAGGTTAAAGTAATTATTTTTTAAATCTTCTGGATAGACGAATGCTGATTTGTTTATCTTTTGGAAGTTGAGGACTTGCTAATAAATACTTTCTAATTTGTTATGTTTGAGTTTTATTTCTATGTTTCCTCGCTTTAGTGTGGTGAAAAACGTTGTGTTTCACTCGGCAGCAAAGCTTGTTCAACTCTCGTGCCTTAAAACCCTCGCATCGCTCAAGATTCCATTTCATGAACCATTCTGGAATCTTTCGCTTGCTCGGGTTTCAATATTTGCACGAGAGTTAAACAACCACTTTGCTCCCTAGTAAAACAAAAAACTATAAAATGGGCAATGGTATTTTCTCAAACATGCAATGAAATGTTGTAGTTACGTGCCTAAAAAGCGGCCGGGAAGTACCTCGTTGCCGGCCTAGGCCGGCAAGTGCCTCTTTTTTAATTTTCAATTGACATAGGGTTGTGACCTGGCATCTTGGCTTTTAGCCAATAATTATCTGTAAGTAATATTAGTATTAAACATAGACTTATAAATTTATAGACCGAGTCTATTATTATCTGTGGGTGACGCCGGCAATGCCTGTCAACGATCTTTGTTTGGGTATACTAGTGCACCTAAACCGCAAGTAGTAAAAGTGATTAAAATAAAGCTTTTCATGTATATTTCTGTTCGATAAGTGCACGGAATGTGATAAAAGTGATGACTTGTGTGGTTCCAGGGTGTAAAAACCGCCAGGGTTCCTTGAATGAACAAATAAAGACATTACGTTTCACCGGTAATTTCGTTTTGACTTGAATTTTAAGATTTCGAACCTTATTAAGGTAAAAGTAACTGAAAATCTTATTCAGTATTTGTTGCCGGATACATGTGTGTAGTTTTGTGAATTAACCATTCGTATTTGCATTCGTAATGTAATTATAAATAGTGGAATTCAAATATTTGTATCGCATAGTGTTGTACTTAAGAGACCGATCGTGATATCGATAAATGTATTGACAGCCAACTCAGAAAATGAATCGATGTTTTTAATTGTTGTTTTTGTCAGCCTCCGTAGCCTAGTTGGTAGTGACCCTGCTTACGAAGCTGGAGGTTCCGGGTTCGAATCCCGGCGAGGGCATTATTTGTGTATTTATTTATCACAAATATTTGTTCCTTGGTCATGGCTGTCTATGTATTTAAGTATCTATATGTATCTATCTATTATATATATCGTCGCCTGGTACCCACATCACAAGCCTTAATTGAGCTTACCGTGGGACTAGGTTGATTTGTGTAAGATGTCCCAAGATATTTATTTATTTATTTATTTATTTAATTTCCAACAGGTTTCCACAGGACACTGAACAAAGGCTATTATGGGTCAAAAATATCAAAATGGCAGACGACTGGTGCCCTAAAAAGTATTCAAAAATATGCTCCGCACATTTTTAAGCTGTTGTTTCAGGCAATGGGTACGCGCATAAGTGATTACATTCTGACGTAGTACCCACCATATTTGGTAATCATCCAATGTCATGTCAACCAGAAAGTAAATTAAGTTTAGTTTAATAATGACACACATGTGATTAATTACAAAGAAGCCATCATACGAAAATTGTTAGGTATGCTTTAAGGGATGATAAGTTCCATAAAACATGTTATAATGAGGGTTTTCCGAAATGCCGTTCACCAGGGCGGCAGCACTGAGGCGTCAGGTCCAGAAACTTGTCTAAATTCTAAGATTTCTACGAGTTAATAAAATTATGTAAAAAAATAAAATGACCTTCTAGTTAGTTTTTCTTTGAGGCTAGATAATTGTTTCTTAGCGAGACTTTACCGCTAAGTGGCGTCAACTAGTGGCATACGTTTTAGACAGAACACTTCTTATGACATTTGACATTTTAATTAAAGATAAAATTTCATTAATTTTGTGATTTTATTTTTATCCTAAAATGTAGATTTAGAAATCATGACATATTAAGGATCGCAGAAGATCGTGATTCTGAGTAGGAAATAAGGTTTATTCCTACTGTATTCGCTACCTAATTTGGTAAATATATTATTATTGCCGATAAAAGCATACGATGAAGACTGGACAACACTAATAGTAATGACATTTTATCTAGTCAGGTTGGTAGCATTGTTCAAAAAAAATGAAGTCATTGATAGAATTCAAGACCAAGTAGAGCTACCTTATTTGTCTCTTTTCCTTATGGAATACATCTTGAGATGGTAAAGGATGACAATAGTTTGTTCAGGTATGTCTTAATACACGGAATCTTCCCTATATTTTATCTGTGGTATTAAAAAAATGGTTGGCTAATGAGGGTTTTTGATACTTTTTCTGCCGCTATGGGGAGGTGAGATGGCAGCACTGCGCCGACCTTATAACGAACTGTCAAAATAAATACGCGCATTTAATTTTCAACATATTTATAGGCTTATTTATTCTGAAAACCATTACTTTAGTCATATTGTTACCTAAAATAAATGAATAAAATAGTTCCAAGTCAATTCTCATGAAATTAACAAAGTTATAGTAATTATTTTGAATACCAGTGACTTTGAGCGCCTGTTTTAGAGTTCAATCTTCAGTTCGACGACCATGTATTAGTCGTAATCTATTACAAAATCAATTCTCTTCCAAATAAAATAGAATTTCAATATTTTAGGCCCAGGTGCCTATGAATAGTATGAATCTGACAGTTGTCGAGACCAGGTACGTACGAAGCGCCGCCTGGTGGCAGAAAAATTATCGAAAACCCTCATTGTTGCAGTTATAATTAGGTATTTAAATTATATAATTTAAAATATGTACAATAACTACTCAAAATAATGTTTAAAAAGCCGTATTATACGGTGCGATCCGTCGGCCCCGATCACCACATGCGATTAATTGGACCCAACAGACCGCATCGTCTAATACCGCTTTTTGAAAGTAAAAATTTGCACCTTTCAAACATGACACACTAAAAAAAAATGAGGCGTCGGTGTCGTATTTGATTTTTAAGGCAGTATAGCTTAGTGCTTTCGCCTGTCCACAAGGACTAAAAATATAAAAAAAGTATTTGACTTTTGTTGTGTTTCAAAGACAGTTATATAGTTGACTTATAATTTTTTAGAATGAAGATATTTTTTTTGTTTCATTTCATTGCATGTTTGAGAAAAGCATTATACATACCTCGGCCATGAAGTGACGGGTTGCCGTCCGAATCGGGGTTGCTATCCGGCCTCGCTTCGCTCGACCGTCTACATATATTCGGCCGGCAACCAGTCACTTCGCGGCCTCGGTAGTAATGGGAAACGTATGGGAATTAACAGATGACAAATGAACATTAGAGTCTGTCGATTGTGCTGACACTGGGATAAAATGGCAGTTTTCTCCTCATTGTCGCAACGAATGTGTTGTCGTTCAAAGGGATTCAGGGATATTTTGAAATGAATACACAAACAAACATTTGCCATCGTTTATTAAATTTCAACATAGCAACAACTCGCTAACTACTGACTAAGGAGCAGGAATGTCTACATCCGAATAATCTAAAACAAATTAATGCGTTAACGCAAATAAAAAAACTTTTTGTCGATTAAATCGATATTGATTCGTGTCACAGATGAAACGTGAAATTATGCTTTTCAATAAAATACGATGCATATTATATTAACCCTTTTTAGGGCACCTATCTCAAAAATGACCACCCTATAGCACTATAATTTTGTATTTTTTTTATCTTGTACAATTTAATTTTTCGTACTATATAATGGCCTATGAGGCTTGAATCCAGGATTTCTTTGAGTGGTGCCCGTTACAGGGT
>JALPQI010018441.1:0-32516 GCA_025490895.1 Thaumatotibia leucotreta
ATGACAATGAATCAACCTCGCGCACTGTAAGTACATATATTTTTATTTGCCGCCTTTTGCTACTAAGAAGTGGTTTGCCATATACAGTAGGTATACATATACGTACTTTTGAATACCTAATTACTCTATTGGTTTTGGTTGAAGCTTTTCTTGTAAACAAAATCGTTCTGACGCTCTGGCCCATTGTTCAGGCTCTTGCCCAAACTAGTCTTAAATCTTAATAAACCATTAAATAGGTATTTTTATTACATTTCTATTCCAGGTCCCAAAAAGAGGTCCACGTCACTACTTATGGATTCTCCGTCATCAATATGGCTTGCTACGCCACGGTATGTATGATACATAAACGTCACATTATGACGCCACTCGTTAGACTAATACAAAAGACTAACAGTATAACCTCCGACGGTTACTTCTGAAATTTCGAGGATTTATTTCTGTCACTCCAATGACGCCTTCGTTAGAATGACGTAGAAAAATTCTCGAAATTTGCGGATTTCGAAGTTTTCAGTGGTAGGTAAGGTTCATTTTCACTACCAACTAAACTACGAAAGCGGGCAAAACTAAGGCCTTTAAAAAAAAGGGTACACTCCCAGAGGCTTCTGAAAATGGCTTCTTCACTAGGACTACAGAAATTTATCCACATTGTCACCTTACTGAATTGTAAAAAGTAATAAGTAATATCTCATTGTTGTCGACTATTTGGGCTATTTGACAGAATACCTACTCTTCATCGGATTAGATATATTTAGGGCACCCTTTTTATTGGGAAATTCCCGGGTATTTATTATACCAGCCCGAGGCTTTCTAACAATATAAATATTATATTTATGCCTTGTAAATAGGGATCTTCCTTAAAATATGATAAGAGATGCCTAACCTAAGAGATCATGGTGCTTAGACAAGTTGCCAATCGCTAACGCTTAATCGTCAATCGTAAGCGAAAGGCAGCTAATTATCTGTATCGCACTAATATGAAAGAGTGACAGGGAGGGAAAACTACGATACGCTACTAAGCGTTAGCGATTGGCAACTTGGCTAAGCATCCAGTTCCCGTTTAAATGAGAGGAGGTCGAGCCAAGCGTTATCGTGGGCGACCACGCTGTCACCCAGGTCTTTTCTGCCAACTGTCTCGGTCTTTAGAAGCTTAGATTAGATCAGTTCCGAAATACCCTTAGGTATTAGGTTTGTTAGTATATTTTTTATAAAACATAAATAATGACATATGCTTTTTTTTCAGATCCTCAAAACGGCCTGGTCATATTTGTCGCTCCTGTTGAATGTTTATAAATAAACGTTTAGAAGCAGACATTGTTAATATAATTATATTATATGGTTGAGTAAAATTATTTCTTGCCCAAGTTTAATTAGCACAATGCATCGTCCATTAGAAGGTTCAAATGGAAACCCTGAGACGCGACCCTGTTTTTTATATTCCATTTTTGATGTTTTGCACAACATTAGGTTCATCCAGTTTAGGTAAACTTAGGTACCCGTTCATTATGTAATTTAATTGCTTCGAACATTAAAGCTAGTATGCAACTACAATGTGGTTTTAATATTCAAGCTCCTTCAAATTCTAAAATTATATTTACAGTAATGTACCTACACCTACAGTCAACCAAAGGGAACCCTAGACCACTTAGGGACGAGGGGCCGCACATAGTGTGCCACTAAGAGGGATAGACATAGTCACTTACTACTAAGAAGCAAGTGCCACACAGGCACTTAGTGACGTATTCAACGCATTTGTCTGGCACTTACATTTAGCATCTAATGCACACACACACAAAAAATAGTGGCACAGTGATAAGGACGGACGATTATCGTTCCTTTTCACTTCCACTAGTAAAAAGTTTCATAAGACCATCCCTTTCGTTCTTGCTATTATAATAACGTTGTCAAATCCATATTAATCCTACATTCATGCTTAGGGAGCATGTCGCAATGATTTTATTTAATACATCACATACAGAAATATCATAGGTACTACTCATCATTAAAAATATTGACGATGGGCAGCCAGCGTGGACATTTTACTGCGATCACCAATCCGCTTTCCCAGCGTGGCGATTATGGGCATTTACGTCATAATACTTCTATAACTACAGTTAAAAAAGAAGCCTACATCCAGCAGTGACAGACGCCTTTTTAAGTAGCTAGAGAAATGTCCGTATGATTTATGATAAAACACGACGTGAACACAAGAGACACAGAGACCTCAAATTAGCTCTTTCCTTCTATTATCGGTCACCCGTAAAACAAAAGCACTCGAGAGTTTCCAACTTATTGCCGTTTACACCTTTACAAGATTCGTTCCTAATTATTTTCCGTAGGCCTTGGAAACAAGCTGAAACATGGTAAAGTAAAAGGGATATTTTAGGCTTTAAGAGGCTCTTTTGTATAATAATCTAATTTAAGGTACCTAATGAGAACGGTAGTGGATGGTTTTATGCAATAAACGATACTTTTAAGATCTATTTTCATTGTATTAGAAGGCTAACAAATAAATAACATTCCATATGGTTTTTTGCAATACTATAAAATAGTGAAAACTATTGAGGTAAGAGGTACTTATTACACCTACTTAGGTAGGTAATGATTTTTTGTGTTTAACATACATATATACATAATAATCTATTTCGTATGTTTTCTATGAATGCACGAAAATGTGAAAGGTAAAGCTCAAGGCTGGTATGTATACCTACCTATTTTTTAATTCTGAATTGAAATTTTTGAGAGAAGATATTGAAAAATTTTACTGTAAATTATGTGACGTAAGCTCAGTACTTATTATTAAAATGAATAATGAGTACTAGGTCGGTACTAGGTTAGTATAATAAATAATATCACCCGTATTTTTGTATGTGCCTAAATGAATTTGCTGTTAAATAAAATCAGGCGCGGATCCAGGACTTCGTTGAGGGGGGGCACTGCCCTATGATATAATAATAATATTTAAATAAATAAATAAAAATAAAATAAATATCTTGGGACATTTTACACAAATCAACCTAGTCCCACGGTAAGCTCAATTAAGGCTTGTGTTGTGGGTACCAGGCGACGATATATATAATAGATAGATACTTATAGATACTTAGATACATACACAGCCATGACCAAGGAACAAACATTTGTGATAAATAAATACACAAAGAATGCCCTCGCCGGGATTCGAACCCGGAACCTCCAGCTTCGTAGGCAGGGTCACTACCAACTAGGCTACAGAGGCTGACATTTTATACTTAAAACAGCACCCAGGCATACATACGTCCAGAGTGAGGGGGGGACAAATGCCCCCATTGCCCCCCCCCCCCTGGATCCGCACCTGAATAGAATAAAATAAATAAAATAAGGCCTAGGTTGTAAGTTTCCAAAAAAGACAATTAGGAATATGTATATACCTACTACGTAGATATCTATTTCGTCTTGTAGTCTTTTTTATATCGCGAACAAACATTACATTCCAAACTAGTCCCATAATGAATACGATAACATTTTCTTATAATATTAGCAAGACGTAATTAGCTTCTCTGATGTTCTCAGACATAATTACAAAGGTAATACCGTATTTCATTATGTGTTGCTAACGGACAGGGATTTCAGATTCTTACTTACCTAGCTTATCTAGATTAGGTATTTGTCTAGTCCATAGATTCCCAAAGTGGTACCTACCCCCCCAGGGGGCGTTGAAAGCCTCAGGGGGGCGGCTAAGGTCCGAGGAAGTGAAAAAGGGGGCGGTGACCATTTGCATCAAAAATAATATACTCAACAAAATATATCGAATTTCAATTAAAAACCAATGTAGAATTACATTGATATTCTAAATATCGTAAAGGTACATTTATGATGTATTAAATATTGTACCTACTTACTTAAAAGATTTTTGACTTTCTTTGATAAGGATTGATATAACCATGATTTAGAGGGCGCTCACATAAAAAAGTTTGGGAATCTATGGTAGAGTCTGTCTGTTAGTTAATGCGAATAACAGGGGAGTGATTTTGAAATCTACTTAGTGTTTTTTTTTTTAGTCGCCTGAACGAGTGATTCCGCAGCAAACAGACAAAGAGGGTTTTTGATACTTTTTCTGCCGCTATGGGGAGGTGAGATGGCAGCACTGAGGCGACCATATAACGAACTGTCAAAATAAATACGCGCATTTAATTTTCAACATATTTATAGGTTTATTTATTCTGAAAACCATTACTTTAGTCATATTGTTACCTAAAATAAATGAATAAAATAGTTCCAAGTCAATTCTCATGAAATTAACAAAGTTATAGTAATTATTTTGAATACCAGTGACTTTGAGCGCCTGTTTTAGAGTTCAATCTTCAGTTCGACGACCATGTATTAGTCGTAATCCATTACAAAATCAATTCTCTTCCAAATAAAATAGAATTTCAATATTTTAGGCCCAGGTGCCTATGAATAGTATGAACCTGACAGCTGTCGAGACCAGGTGCGTACGAAGCGCCGCCCTGGTGGCAGAAAAATTATCGAAAACCCTCATTCAAAGTCATGGATAAATATATATGCTCATAAAGATGTCCAGTGCAGTGTGCACTATAATTCTATGTATTAAGAACGTCGTAACATATTTATACGATACGATATTTTTGAACTTGACTGTACAGTCGCCATCAGACATATCTTGACTTAGCATCCGGAGCGCTCACAAATATCTGAACACGCCTCTATCGCTATGGCAATAACGGTGTGTACAGATATTTTTGAACCCTCCGGTCGCTACGATATATCTGGGTCGCGTTTTATAAAGTTACAATTTACAATTTTGTTGTTTGCTTCTTTTTCTAGCCAATAAGTGCTTGCGTTAGAGAGGGAAACAGCGAAATTGTAAAATGTAACTTTATAAAACTCCGACACATTGGCCACATAACTGTGTAAAAAACATTTTATACATGGCAACATTCATGAAAATGTCATTCTCACCATTTGACGTTGACGTTTCGATTGTACTGCGACGCGACGACGACCGACGTACTGCTGCGTGCCAATTTTCGCGTGCAATCAAGCTGTGTGTGCCGGCAAATATAAATATGTCTAACAAAAAGCACAAGGAAATAGATCATGAAGAGAGTGGGAGCGAAGAAGAACAGGATTCTGGCAGCGAAAGGGACTCCGATTTTGACTCAGATGGAAACTTTGTGGGAGACAAGGTACAGACACAAAGTAACCTCAAAATACACATGGTGGAACAACAAAAACATGCTAACAAAACGAATTTTTGAGAGTTTTTCTAGAGGAAAAGTTTCCGATACTTATTTATATAATTATTTATCTATGTAGACTAGTGTTAGAGTACTTGAAACGCTTCAGTTAAACTCAGTGCTCGGAACCAACCTCGTAAATATCGTCAACAATGAGACGGTGTCGGATTGCGGCGTTCTTGTGACTTGTTTTGCACTTATTTTCGTTTGCTGTTCATTGTTTGAGTTGAAACAGGTGCATGTAGCTGCTTTAAAACTTAGTATGTATGTGACGTTTTTAAGATGAAAGAGGTAATGAAACTTATAACAAGATTAGCATGTTTTTTATTGTCTTACTGGAGTTGCTAAAACTTTAATGCATCTCTATTTTTCAAACACATATTTTATTTTTCATCAATTATTATGTGAAAGAAAGATTACACATCATTATGTATATTTATTTTTTCTTATAAATATAGGAACTTCAAGCAGATTTTGAAGGTCGAAACCCTGAGGACTGCGACTTCCATGGGATAAAGCAGCTCCTCCGACAACTGTTCCTCAAAACAAATGTGGACTTGGGGGCACTTACGCAAATTATAATTTGTAAGTATTGCACAATGTTGTAGCTATGATTCAGGCTGTCTGTTCCTTATAATTTATCAATACTAGTTCGGAAATTATTAACAACAATCTTTTATTTCCCTTAACCCTTTATAGCCCTATCCCCTCTTTATACCCTCTATAGAACTATCTTTTTGTATTTTTTTTATTGTACAGAATTTTTCGTACTTTATAATGGTGTTGAGGCTTGAAGCCACAATTTTTTCGTCTTGCCTGTTAAAGGGTTAAATAGGGAATGGCAACATATTTCATATGTTTTTAGATGAATTTCGATTTTAGAATAATTTATAGTCTAGAATAGAATACTTTGAAAGATTCAGGTTGCCAAATGGTCTTTGACAAAGTTTTCAATAATAACTAGAGCCATTCTTTTTTACTATTTCTCTTCAAATGCAGCATTTTAAGTGAACTTTTATGCTAGTATTAAACAATAACACTGCTATCTGACACTTCATTCTGAAAAAGAAATTTCTCAATAATTTTTTTATAATAATATAATTTTTTTACAGCTCAAAACTACATAGGCAGTGTGGTGAAGCAGTGTCTAGATGATCCCGTAGATGATGATGATGAGGATGATGGCAGTGACGGTGTGTTTGGGGTCACCACTGTTATTAATATTACTAAGAGAAAGGTAAGTAAAGGTGCTTTCAGAGCAAACAAGCATTCGCTATTCTATCGCCCACTCTATGAAATCAACGAATCATGTTTTGTGTAATGATCGAATTTCATCGAGTAGGGCGTTAGAATAGCGAATGCTCGTTTGATCTGAATGCTCCTTAATATTTCATGTTTTGGGTTTCTTTGGGAAAATCCTCATATTGACAAAGATAGAACAAATACTGGCAGAATTCTTGCAATGATGATGAATTTCAATGCTTTTGTTGACACTAGGATGGCAGGCAGGGAGCTTGTATGGTTAACAACGCTTAACTCTTTCACTGCCAGCGAAAGTGTTATTCAGAATAATTTATTGAAAGATATCAAGTGTGTCATAATCAAGCAGGACTCTTAAGATTGCAACTGACAGAGGGTTGGTGGTGTAAGTGATAAGATATTTGATGTCTAACATATTTTATGGGAATATCCTATATTTCGTTTTGCTAAGAGGCCGATGTGGTGAATGCATACAGCTAAGCATTCCAAAACTCATTGTATAGCAAAAAACAATAATAATTTCCTGTAGCAGGAACCGGCGATACAGCAAGTGACATCTCTCCTGAACCAGCTCGCTCAAGACAATGCTGACGACAGAACCAAAGCTCTCATCAACAAGATCCTCTCTGATGACTCCAACCACGTTGGCCTTGTGATTAATGAAAGGTCAGTTTCATTTTAAATGCACCTCTGAATATAATAATCTGGAAATTTTAGGGGGAATGTGAAGGGAAGATTCAGCAACATTGAAGAGTGACGAGGAGAGGAATAAAACTATCTAGTTCAACAGACTTCAAAATAAGGAGGACTCAATTCAACTGCATGTTTGTTTTGTTCCTCTGAACCCTCTGACTGGGTGGACTAATTCTGATGATTTTGTTTTTATTTGAAAGCTGATGCTCGATTGTTCCCATTTTAATTTGGTCCAGTTCTGACAATGGCGAAGAAAAACTATGTCAGAAATTTTCATTAAGCATGTGCGTGACAAATGGACGAATAAAGGTGCGTTCAAACTAAAAGGGCATTCGCTGTTCTAACCTCCCACTCTACGAAATTCGATCGGTACACAAAACGTGATTAGTTGATTTCGTAGAACGGGCGCTAGAACAGCGAATGCTCTTTTGGTTTAAACGCACCCTAACTCAATATCACGCGAACGAATTTCGTTTTTTCTTTTTTTAACCAAAACAAACAGTGATGATAGGATCCTTGGCAGTGTATCTTATAAGATACATGTTTTTTGACCCACTTTCTTGTATTTTTTTAAGACGGAATTTTTTGCTCTACGCAACGGCGAGGAGGCTAGAACGCACGAATTTAACCCTTAAATGCATGACCTTGACAAAGATTTATTCAAATTTGAATTCTGACGCGTTGTCAATAGAGTCGAGAATAGATGATGCATATATACCTACATCACTATGCATTTAAGGGTTAAGGGCGTTAGTTGCGAAGTTAAGGGTTAAAGCCGGTTTTGTTTTTATTTTCAATTACTGCTGCTGGTTAAAAAATCATAATAAGTTGTGTCATTAATTGTGATCTCAAGCTGTATAATATATAAATCTTTCAGGATCCTGAACATTCCAGCAGCCATCAGCGTGCCCCTGTTCTCCTCGCTCCAGTCTGAGCTGGACAAGGCCATCAAGAAGAACATGCCATACACATTCCAGTACCTCATATGGATATGCAAGACTTACAATACTGGAGGTAAGCACATTTTGACTTGTTTACATGGTTTTCACTCTTAATAAATGGCAGATTTCATTGTTGTCTTTTAACATTATAAATAATATGTATAAGCAGCTACCTATAACATTTACAGAAGTGAAAATTTACCGAATCACCTAATATTTCATTATAATGGCAATACTTTTTGACAAGTACGCCAGTAACTATGCAAACCTTATCAAAAGTAACCTTAAACCTTCAAAATCGAATTTTAAGAAATTATTCGTTTGTTTATTCATTCAATCAACTTTGGAGTCATGCCCAATATGCCCATATTATTGCGACCAATGACGCACATTTGTCCGATCTCTGGTCATCACACAGTGCATCTTTGAAGGCAGGCTGGCGATCTTATTCACCGAGAGAAACACAACACTATCGTCTTTATGACTGACTAGGAATGACATATGGTTTTGAGTCTAAATATTTTGGTACACTGTACCTACTTCGTTTGGCAATCTTCTATGAACGAATATTCATTGACACTTTAATCCCTTAGTCGACTCTTACGTATTCTTAACGTATTCTTACTGCCGTCAGCACATAGATTCAGCATAATATTCATCTCTATATTTATTTCAGATGAAGCGTCAGAAATATTGTACGCGAATCAAGAAGAGAAGCCACTGGCGGACGAAGCTTTAGCCAGTTTTGACGTGGACGTGTCCGAACAAGTCGACTTCAGTCAGTGGGAGTACGAGGGCGGAGCCATGACACCCGGAAGAAAGGTAGACTAGTTAACTATCATTGCCTATTTGTATCCCACATATTACCACCCATCTGACACCAGTGGTAACATCTGAGTTTTTTTTTTCACCAGTTACCACAAGAACACTTGGTGGTAACTACTGGGAAAAAGAAATCCCAGGAATTTTAATTCCCAGTTGTTCCCACTGGTAACAGATGGGAAAAATATTCCCAATTTTTTTTTTGTTGGCACAATAAAGTGGCTCCGCTTCACCTGATCGTAAACTGAAAAGTAGAACCCAAATCGCGGCGGCAACCACTAGTGTCAGATTGGTGTGTGAATAACCCATTACCTACTATACTATACAGTGTGTGGTCTTTAACACGGGAGAAAAATGAAATGAGTGACTCCTTAGACAATCAGCAATAATCCTGTAAAGGTCCCGGTGTTTCAAAGTGGTTAAGTTCGGAGATATTGTCATTCAAAGCTATGGACCTTTAGTACTGGATCTTGGCATCCCGATGTCGTAGCTTGTCAGTCGCAAGACATCTTGATAGTATACCAGGTAGGAAGTCATAACAATAATTTTGTTTGCATTTTTACACTAATTTGATACGGTTTTAAAAAAAAATTGTACATTTTTCAATGATTCAAAAATAATAAGTTATTGATAACTTTTAATTCAAGTAAATGAACCCATAATAATGAAAAATACATGAACAAAAAATTACAATTTTTTTTTTTTTTTTTTAAATTACAATATGTGGAAATGATTGTTGATCAGCTTATTAATGCACCGTTTAAATTTTCATCCCGGTTGTAGGCCACACACTGTAGAGATCGCTACGTCGTGACTTCAGTAAAAGAGAATTTAAGAAAAGAAGATTGGTAATGGGCGGCAGTATCATGTTGCGATCGCCAATCCCAGCGTGTTTTAATAGGAAATGAAATGCCTGTTCCTGATCATGGCTGTACCTATCTAGCCAAGCCTGCGTTGCGAATTTTATATTTGGAGTTTATTCTGCTCCAAACAAGGTGCCCACGAGGAAAGGGAAAAATTCTAACAGCATTATTCCTGAGACTAAAAGAAGCAAAAAATGTTAAATGAGTTTTGGTCAAATCTGCAAATTTGATGTTTTGAATGCCTTTACCCAAAAAAGGATTGCATTAATAAAACTATCGCAAAAAATGCACTTTAAAGTTTTTTTTTACATTTGCTAGGTAATTAAAAATATTTGATTTCTGTCAATTAAGTGTGACAAGACTAAGACAACATGGTGACAAAATTGTTTCCTAAAATGCGTTTATCAATAGCGTAACGGTCTAAAACGGTTTTAAGAAGAAAACAAATTTTCTCTTAAAATAAACTGAATCCAGAAACCTTCATATGACATTTTTAACTTCAAATTTGGTCAGAAATCCGCTGTTGAACTTTTTCCCTTTCCTCGCGGGCACCCTGTATATTTTTTAATAGTTTTTTTTTTAATATATTTATTTTAAAAACTACAATTTATGTGCATAGATTTAATCTAACTAATCTACTTAACCTAACCTATAATATCTAAGATTGGCCCTTGTGGCATTGTACTGACGATTTCCTCGCTGTGCCGCATTTTCAATAGTTGATCTCGGACCTAGTATTTTTTTGTTTTAATTGTGTTAATATTTCAGGTGCTCATATTTGAAGGCAAGAAGTTCAATCACCTCGTGAGACTGCTTAAAGAAGAAGTGGAGGGGGGAGTTTAATGTGTCGCTTTTGAAGCTACATCTATGCCATTTAAGCTTACTCGTGTAACCATATTTATATTTTTAATATTAATATACTATTAGCTTTATTGGATTTATTATTTACTTGACCCAACTTAACCCCCGGGATTGCTGGGTTTTTTTGACAGAATTTTGAAGTTCATAATCCAAAATGGAAAATGTTTACCATTTTTAACATCATTAAAAAAAACGATGGACTACCAATCACCCTGTATAATGAAAGTAATTGACAAGCAAATTTTTGGGTTTGTGATAAGTGGATTAGTAGTTAATACTAATGATTGCCCGATTGTTCCTACATCTAGAAAAAAAGGTTACTCCCATCTGTCACAATTTGATTCCTACTTTAATTAACCCTTCCTGGGTTTTTTTCCCAGTAGTTAACCACCAAATGGTGGCATAAAAAAAATCCCAGTTGTAGTCCATTTCAAATACGAAGGCCCGATACCACTCGAAATTTTGTCATTTAATTGGTCCACTACACCGATATTATATGCAAAATATATCACACCACAAAAGGGTCTGGCCAGGTATCTTTTGCTATCACGGATCCTAGTTTTGACGCCTAATGACTTTGGCAAGTGGAATTGGGCCTTTGTATTTGAAATTGAGTTTACCAATGGTGTCAGGTGAGTTGTAACAGGTGAGAATAACCTAAAAAAATGCTAAAATATAAATGATCATGTAGGTTGCAGGACAAAATAGTATGTCACAGAAGTTATTAGTTGACAAACATCCTAGCCATATCATTTGAGTATGTATGTATTCTAAAGGGATTTTGGGTATTCATATAGTAACATAATTATCTGCACGTAAGGTAAAACAAAACGCAAATGTTATTATGTAATAGGACATTTATTCTGTCAATATATTTAAAAGTAAAACATGATTGTCAACTTAAAACATAACTAAAACATCTAAAAGATTCATTAAAAACTTGCTTGAGTCATAAGTTATGACCTACTTTTACTTATCTTAGTAATCAGAAATTCTTACTTATATTACTTGCCTTTACGTACATTGAATTGCACATTATTTTGTAGGTTTAAATCTATCAATAAACAGAAGCATGACATGTAGTATATATAATACGTTACATATGTCGGATATAGTAAAAATTAAACGTTCCAATTATTAGTGATGATAAGTCAATAGAGCTTTTTGTCATCGGTGAAATACTAAGGCCTAAATAAGTGTATCGATGATACTTTTTGTTATATATTTAGAGGTGAGATTTTCAAGACATCTCAGATGTATTGTAACTTAATGCTTCTTATATCAGAGATGGTTCTTATAAACGCACAAAGCATCCTTCATCATGAAATCCCTCAAAGCACACAGACCCTTCAATATTTTCGCGCTATTATCCATCTTCTGAATATCCGTTTCTGACAAAGTCTTATCCTGTGTCAGATATCCGTTGATCGCGTCTTCTGTCATCCAATGCGCCGGTAATTTGTGCATGTTGAAATGGCCAGGGTCAGGGTTGATTGGCATTGGAGTGAGAGATTTTTCCCAGGGAGTGATGTATTTCTGCTCGGAGTGGAGGCCTTCGATGTATCTGGAATAGATAAGATTAGATTTTTTATTTCGTGAAATACAATGAGGCTTTTGATATTTTTTCTGTCACTAGGTGGCAGTACAGTTGCGTAAAAAAACTTTTTTTAACCACCGACATACTTTTTGTAGCTGTAGATATATGTTGTTACTCTTATTTTACATTGCTATAGAGTCTATCGTAAAAAAACAGTCAGTTAAAAACATCTCGACTTGCGCTCATGTCAAAAACAATTAGGTCCAAATAGCTGTCAGATTCATAGGTACTGAACATAAAATACCAAAATTCAATTGTATTTTGAAGTTTATTCAGAATCAATAAACTTCTAAATACAATTGAATTTTGGTATTTTATGTATAACGAATAGAAAATGGTCGCCGAACTGCATATAGAGCTCTAAAACAGGAGCGCAAAGTTACTGGTACGAAAGAAAATGACTAGAACTTTGTAAATTTGGTGGGAATTGACATGGAACACATTTTTTTTTTTTGTGGAACTACTGAAATTGTTTTGTTCAATATTTTTTTAGGCTAGGACACACACATACCTGATGTAGGCCTCCGAGTGCTGCACTCGCTGCGCCTTGGGCGGCGCCGCCACGAACAGCGGCTCCAGCCCCGGCGGCGCTCTGTGCCGGGACACCGTGTTGCGGGCTAGGACACACACATACCTGATGTAGGCCTCCGAGTGCTGCACTCGCTGCGCCTTGGGCGGCGCCGCCACGAACAGCGGCTCCAGCCCCGGCGGCGCTCTGTGCCGGGACACCGTGTTGCGGGCTAGGACACACACATACCTGATGTAGGCCTCCGAGTGCTGCACTCGCTGCGCCTTGGGCGGCGCCGCCACGAACAGCGGCTCCAGCCCCGGCGGCGCTCTGTGCCGGGACACCGTGTTGCGGGCTAGGACACACACATACCTGATGTAGGCCTCCGAGTGCTGCACTCGCTGCGCCTTGGGCGGCGCCGCCACGAACAGCGGCTCCAGCCCCGGCGGCGCTCTGTGCCGGGACACCGTGTTGCGGGCTAGGACACACACATACCTGATGTAGGCCTCCGAGTGCTGCACTCGCTGCGCCTTGGGCGGCGCCGCCACGAACAGCGGCTCCAGCCCCGGCGGCGCTCTGTGCCGGGACACCGTGTTGCGGGCTAGGACACACACATACCTGATGTAGGCCTCCGAGTGCTGCACTCGCTGCGCCTTGGGCGGCGCCGCCACGAACAGCGGCTCCAGCCCCGGCGGCGCTCTGTGCCGGGACACCGTGTTGCGGGCTAGGACACACACATACCTGATGTAGGCCTCCGAGTGCTGCACTCGCTGCGCCTTGGGCGGCGCCGCCACGAACAGCGGCTCCAGCCCCGGCGGCGCTCTGTGCCGGGACACCGTGTTGCGGGCTAGGACACACACATACCTGATGTAGGCCTCCGAGTGCTGCACTCGCTGCGCCTTGGGCGGCGCCGCCACGAACAGCGGCTCCAGCCCCGGCGGCGCTCGCGGCAGTTCTGTGCCGGGGGAAGGCGTATTACGGGCTAGGGGAGACATGCCCGATAGCGACGCTGGAACAGTTATTTTTTTTTTTATCTTTATTAAAGAGCTTTATCGCTTAGCGATAATGTCGCTCCATAGACCCATCATACAATACACTTATCTACGATTAATAAGACCTATATGGACCAGCTTAAATAGTGCTCTGGCTTCATTTGATAATGGGTAAGCCAGGGCACTATTGCAGCCATCGACATCAAGAAAAATATTAGTTGATATTCTCAATTGACTCCTAAAGTATTCATTTAGCACACATTCCATTAATATATGATAAGCATCTTCAATAATTCCACATTCTGAACAATATGGTGAGGCCACTTTCCGCATCATAAAACCAAACTTATTAAGAGGAATGTGTCCCGAACGTACTCTTAGGGCAGTTACAATTTCTTGGCGGTTAAGAGAACAATCTATCCATGGCGTCCTTAACAGTTCTGGCTGGATCGTTCTGTACCAAATACCTTTTTCTTTCGACCTTTCATCGAAGTATTCTTTACACAATTGGTGGCACCGTGTCTTAACCAATTTAAGGCATTCAGAAAAGAAGGGTAATACATCACATATGATGCCACTACGACAGGCCTGTTTTGCCAAACTGTGGTGTGTGTTTTGGCGTGTTGCGGGCTAGGGGAGACATGCCCGATAGCGACGCTGGAACAGTATACAAGTAGGTTTCACTACTCAGTTTAGGCAAACAGGATGCGTAGCCAAGTTGCCAAGCGCTAGCGCTTAGTAGCGTATCGTAGCTTTCCCTCTTTGTCACTCTTTCATATCAGTGCGACAAAGACAGTTAGCTGCCTTTCGCTTATGACTGACGCAGAAGCGCTAGCGATTGGCAACTTGTCTAAGCACCCAGGCATTCGTCGTATTGATATACCGCTCGGCGAACACCGCGCTTGCTCATATTATTGAACATACTGTCGGTCTCAAAGACAACCCTCACAGCTCTTTCATTAAATCACGGCGCGCAAAGAAAATTCACGGTTCGAGTAGTGTAAACATGGATTTCTCTCAAACTTGCTATAAAATTTTGACATTACGTGCGTCAAATTGGTTCAAGAAGTACTATGTCGCCGGTTCCATGACTGAACTTGATATGTAATGAAAATTCGTAATTATTTAGCAGCCCTATTAAAACTGCAAAGTACCGGAAGTAACCTGCTTTTGACAAGTGACAAAACATCTTGGAATGACACCGAAATAAAACATAGAACTCATGTTAATGTTATCGGGTAAATATTACCTCAACCAGAATAAAAAAATTGACACGCAAGATGAAATATTTTGTAATATTGTAGATTCGTCATTTGTTTGTACATACTGTCAAATTGGCTTCCGATTCCATTATAACATTGCAAGTTTGACAAAAGCAATGTACTTGCTTCGGTTCGAAACCACTCAGCAGGATTTGTATCTCTATTCGTCTCTCTAAGTTTGTGTTCCCGCCATCTGCAGTAAACACTACAGTACACTACTGCAGACGCCGGTAAATATATTTTTCTCAAACATGCAATGAAATGTTGTAGTTACGTGCCTAAAAAGTGGCCGGGAAGTACCTCGTTGCCGGCCTAGGCCGGCAAGTGCCTCTTTTTTAATTTTCATTTGACATAGGGTTGTGACCTGGCATCTTGGCTTTTAGCCAATAATTATCTGTAAGTAATATTAGTATAAAAAAAATGATTGGCAAATTTTTGCAGTTATAATTAGGTATTTAAATTATATAATTTAAAATAAATGTACAATAACTACTCAAAATAATATTTAAAAAGCAGTATTATACGGCGCGATCCGTCGGCTCCGATCACCGCATACGATTAATTGGACCCAACCGACCGCGTCGTCTAATACCGCTTTTTAAAAGTAAAAATTTGAAACTTTCAAACAGGTCAATCTTAAAAAAAAAATGAGGTGTCGGTGTCGTATTTGACTTTTGTTGTGTTTCAAAGACTTAGTTATGTAGTTGACTTATAAATCTCTTAGAAATAAGATAAATTTTTTTGTTTCATTTCATTGCATGTTTGAGAAAAGCATTATACATACCTCGGCCATGAAGTGACGGGTTGCCGGGTTGTGAGTGGGTCCGAATACTATCCGGCCTCGCTTCGCTCTACATATATTCGGCCGGCAACCAGTCACTTCCCGGCCTCGGTAGTAATGTACTAATTCTGTAGGTATATGTATAAAAAATAATATTAATAATATTCACCTCCAGGGGACATCACACCGCCTCTAAAGCTGTTGGTGTATGTTTTCGGCGGCACGGGCTTCCTCGACGAAGGAATATAATTTCTGAAACAAAAAACATACTTATTCACTCAGCCCCCGTAGCTCAGTTGATAGTGACCGTGCTTGCGAAACTGGAGTTTCTGGGTTCGAATCCCGGCGAGATTTGTGTATTTATTTACCACAAATATTTGTTCCTTGGTCGTGGCTGTCTATGTATTTAAGTATCTATACATATATTAAATATATCGTCGCTTGGTACCCACATCACAAGCCATAATTGAGTTTACCGTGGGACTTGGTCTAAACAATCCCAAACATACCGCAGACGACATAAGACATTACAATACTTCATAAAACTTTCTCATCATTTCTCATGGGGCTGTATAGCCCTCCCATTGTCCTCGTTGACGTGCAAATAACAAACGGTACATATCGCAGACGACATTACTAAATACATTACAATACTTCATAAAACTTTCTCATCATCTCTCATGGGGTTATATAGCCCTCCCATTGTCCTCGTTGACGTGCAAATAACAAACGGTACATATCGCAGACGACATTACTAAATACATTACAATACTTCATAAAACTCACCTAGATCTGTCATGGGGATATATAGTATAATAGTTATATGGCGATAATAGTTAAATAAAGATTGTACAGGTTAAAATCCGGGCAGACGAATTTGGCTGTTGCTTTATAAAAAATTATTGAACCTTATTAACATTTATTGTTTTTTTAATCTTTATAATATTATCTATGACTTTATTTACATTTTATTTGTCATAATTATCATTTACACAAAATGTCTTCCAAAGAAGAGAGTAGACGAAAAAAAATTGTGTACACTCACTATGAAAATCCGAGTTTATCAACTAGAGCCATCGCAAAATTGTTAAAAATGCCAAAATCAACTGTTGCGGATGTCATTAAAAGATATTATAAGGAGTTAACTACTGAAAGAAAACAAAAATGTGGTAAAGTTCGTGGTCCAATGTATCCAGAAACTGAAAAGAAAATATTGGCTACTTTTAAAAGAAACCCGAGCCTCTCTGTCCGCACTATTGCAAATAAAGTGAATATGTCTCCTTCTTACGTACAGCTGGTTAAGAAACGAGCAGGTTTGATAGTTATTTATGTGGCTGGCGCATAATAAGAGGCATTAAACATGAGTGTGGTTTTATGAAACGAGCCGTAGGCGAGTTTCATAATAAGATCACACGAGTGTTTAATGCCTAATTATGTACAGTCACATACATAACTTTATCTACATCCATATCATTAGTTTAGAATGACAATTTACCTTTATTTTCATTGATATCCACTAAGTAATTACCTCTAAATATAAAAATTCTAATCAGTTGAAATCACTCAATTTGAGTAAGGATATCCTACAATAAATATTTATTGAAAAAAAAAAACAACAAAAAGAAGTTGACTTCATAATGCTAAAATTAATATCATGACGACGATACTTTAATGTCAACATTATGATGCACTGTACTCTGCCTGTACTTTAATGTTAACATTATGATACAGCCACAGACACCGGTCTCTTAATATAGGTCATTACATTACCGTTTCTGAATACATAATAGGGAAATTATGAAATGGATGTAGATAAACGTATTTAAAGTTCAGACTGCTCCAAATCACAATGATAAGCAAAACCTCACCGCAAAACCCCGCGCCCGAAAACTTTACAGCGAAATGTTAACAAAAAGCAGTTGCATCGTTATGGATGACGAAACTTATGTGCTGGCGGATTTTAAACAGTTGCCTGGACAAGAGTATTTTACTAGAAAAGATAAAAAGAGTGTCCCTGAAGAATTTAAGCAAAAAAATAAATCGAAATTTCCCAAAAAATACTTGGTTTGGCAAGCGATTTGTACGTGCGGAAAAAAGAGCTCAAATTTAATTTGCACGGGCACTGTCAATACCGAAGTTTATATGAAAGATTGCCTCCAACGACGACTGTTGCCATTTTTAAAAAGCCATGAAAACCCTCCAGTCTTTTGGCCAGATTTAGCATCATGCCACTATTCCAAGCCGGTTATGGAGTGGTATCGCAAAAATGGTGTACTTGTTGTTCCACGCGACAGTAATCCACCGAATTGCCCTGAATTGCGTCCAGTGGAGAGATATTGGGCTGTAGTAAAACAAAATCTTAAAAAAACTAACAAAGAAGCTGAAAATATTAAAAAGTTTAGGATTCAATGGAATAAAGCATCCAAATCAGTTACAGAAGCGACTGTACAAAATTTAATGCGAGGGGTCAAAAACAAGGTCCGAAAATTCTACCAAAATAGACCTCTGGATTAATTTAACTCCTCAGTATGACTATCAAGTAAGAAAATGCCATAAAATATATACCAATATCACAAATATGCTTGTAGTTTAACTTTTATAAAGAAAAACCTTTGCCCGGATTTTATCCCGTACAGTCTTTATATCGTCGTCTGGTACCTACATCACAAGCCTTAATTGAGCTTACCTTCAGACTAGGTCGATTTGTGTAAAAAGTCCCAAGATATTTTATGTTAAAACTCACCTAGACCTGTCATGGGGAACCCTCCCATGGCCCTTGTTGACGTGCTAATCCCAAACATAGCGCAGACGACTTTACTGAAAAGATTACAATAGTTCATAAAACTCACCTAGATCTGTCATGGGGCTGTATAACCCTCCCATGGCCCTTGTTGACGTGCTAATCCCAAACATACCGCAGACGACTTTACTGAAAAGATTACAATAGTTCATAAAACTCACCTAGATCTATCATGGGGCTGTATAACCCTCCCATGGCCCTTGTTGACGTGCTAATCCCAAACATACCGCAGACGACTTTACTGAAAAGATTACAATAGTTCATAAAACTCACCTAGATCTGTCATGGGGCTGTATAACCCTCCCATTGCCCTTGTTGACGTGCTAATCCCAAACATACCGCAGACGACTTTACTGAAAGTTTATAATAGTTCATAAAACTCACCTAGATCTGTCTTGGGGCTGTATAACCCTCCCATTGCCATAGTTTGACTTTTATAAAGAAAAACCTTTGCCCGGATTTTATCCCGTACAGTCTTTATATCGTCGTCTGGTACCTACATCACAAGCCTTAATTGAGCTTACCTTCAGACTAGGTCGATTTGTGTAAAAAGTCCCAAGATATTTTATGTTAAAACTCACCTAGACCTGTCATGGGGAACCCTCCCATGGCCCTTGTTGACGTGCTAATCCCAAACATACCGCAGACGACTTTACTGAAAAGATTACAATAGTTCATAAAACTCACCTAGATCTGTCATGGGGCTGTATAACCCTCCCATGGCCTTTGTTGACGTGCTAATCCCAAACATACCGCAGACGACATTACTGAAAAGTTTATAATAGTCCATAAAACTCACCTAGATCTGTCATGGGGCTATATAACCCTCCCATGGCCCTTGTTGACGTACTAATCCCAAACATACCGCTACGACTTTACTGAAAAGTTTATAATAGTTCATAGAACTCACCTAGATCTGTCTTGGGGCTGTATAACCCTCCCATGGCCCTTGTTGACGTGCTAATCCCAAACATACCGCAGACGACTACTGAAAAGTTTACAATAGTTCATAAAACTCACCTAGATCTGTCTTGGGGCTGTATAACCCTCCCATGGCCCTTGTTGACGTGCTAATCCCAAACATACCACTACGACTTTACTGAAAAGTTTACAATAGTTCATAAAACTCACCTAGACCTGTCATGGGGCTGTATTACCCTCCCATTGCCCTTGTTGACGTGCTAATCCCAAACATACCGCAGACGACTACTGAAAAGTTTACAATAGTTCATAAAACTCACCTAGACCTGTCATGGGGCTGTATTACCCTCCCATTGCCCTTGTTGACGTGCTAATCCCAAACATACCGCAGACGACTTTACTGAAAAGTTTACAATAATTCATAAAACTCACCTAGATCTATCATGGGGCTGTATAACCCTCCCATGGCCCTTGTTGACGTGCTAATCCCAAACATACCGCAGACGACTTTACTGAAAAGTTTACAATAGTTCATAAAACTCACCTAGACCTGTCATGGGGCTGTATTACCCTCCCATTGCCCTTGTTGACGTGCTAATCCCAAACATACCGCAGACGACTTTACTGAAAAGTTAACAATAATTCATAAAACTCACCTAGATCTATCATGGGGCTGTATAACCCTCCCATGGCCCTTGTTGACGTGCTAATCCCAAACATACCGCAGACGACTTTACTGAAAAGTTTACAATAGTTCATAAAACTCACCTAGATCTGTCATGGGGCTGTATAACCCTCCCATGGCCCTTGTTGACGTGCTAATCCCAAACATACCGCAGACGACATTACTAAAGACATTACAATACTTCATAAAACTTTCTCTTCATCTCTCATGGGGTTATCGGTCATTCTCCAGATTTGTGCTAGAATCCTAATTAACACGTCGCTTTTTTTCTACTTACTTTTCAATGAATATCTTTACAAACATAGTAACATATTGATCGTAGAAACTTAAATGTCTATGCGTCACTTTATAGTTATGAACGGATAATTATTTAAAAAACAATCAAAATTTATGTGACGTGTGAATTAGAAAAAGGACGTGTTAATTAGAACATTACACTTTTGGAGGGCGCGTGAGTTATGAAAACGACGCGTTAATTATATTATTTTAGATTTTGCTTGACGTGTGAATTAGAAAAAAAAAGTTACAAACTAACATTTCATTCCATATTCGAGAAAATATTATTTACGTAGGTATAAGTAGTGAGTTTTTATCGATAGATATCACTTATTCCATATACTTTATAACCAATTTCTAATTAACGCGGTCATTTTTGACGCGTGAATTAGACGCGTTATTTAGGTTTTCTTGAAAAATAAAAAATATCTTGTTTTTTGTACATGCAATATACTAAAGAATCTAATATGTATTAAATAATGCGATTTTTAATGTATACTGTAATTCTCGGCGCAATAGAGTTACTAGTTGAATTTTAAAATGTGAACGTGTTAATTAGAAATTTTGTGAACCAAGCCGCGTGAATTAGAGACAATGGTTCATAGTCTCCTTTTAGAACACAACTGACACGCCCATCCCACACAGGACTCTAGACACGACTGTGGGCTAGACCGAAAGGCGATAGTGAGGTCCGTACCTACATTCAGAGTGCTCGTATGACAATGACTAGATGTGACGCGTCAATTAGGACAGGTTTCGAGACAAAGTGTTGATCGTTGATATCTTAGTCATATAGTACTTTATTCATTTGATATTTTTTGTACCATTAAAAGGTATTTTGTTTTGTTCAAAGATCTAGCTTTCGTTGGCGTTTCTTCATGTATATCGTAAGGAGAAATTAATATGTTAGTGAATCGGGTAGTGGGACGCGACGTGTGAATTAGGAGAATGACCCTTAACGTATTTTTTCTACCCTTTGTGTTTAATATACGTACATGAAAATTCATGTACAGCTGAAAACGAATACAGTCTATGCTCAAGAAATATAATATATGAGAAAACTTGTAGTTTAATATTTTTAAAGAGCGAAGACATGTAAAAATGCACGCCTGGAGAATGACCGTTATATAGCCCTCCCCATTGTCCTCTTTGACGTGCAAATAACAAACGGTACATATCGCAGACGACATTACTAAATAAATTACAATACTTCATAAAACTCACCTAGATCTGTCATGGGGATATATAGTATGTCGGAGATGCATTAGGGTTCCCGATAAGTATAATAGTTATATGGGGATAATAGTTAAATATATCGTCGTCTGGTACCTACATCACAAGCCTTACCGTGAGACTAGGTCGATTTGTGTAAAAAGTCCGAAGATATTTTATTTTAAAACTCACCTAGACCTGTCTTGGGGCTGTATAACCCTCCCATTGCCCTTGTTGACGTGGAGGTCCCTCACATGGCGAAGCAGCCGCGGCAGATTAGGGAAGGGCGCCTGTCCTTTCCTCACGCGAGCACAGTTCCGCCACACGCACGGAAAGTCCCCGAGGTGGGCGCGATAGTGCGTCTGGATGTGGCCCGCTGCCGACACACATGTTGGGACGAAGATTAGACCGGTGTACGGTGTGAAAACTTAAAAAAAATAAAATTTAAACCCGCTGGTTAAGGTGATATCAGACGGTTCACTCGGATGAATGTGCAGTCGCGTGAATGCTTCATTTTTGTTTCATTCCATGTTCACACAGCAAAGCTGGAATGACATAGAAATGAACATTCACTCCGCATTTCTGTGAATATGGCGTCCAATGAAGTCGTGTCTCGAGGACGATAGATTTAAACGCTCGAGTAGCAACGGTCGGCCGAATCCGAGTGAACAGTTCATTCCGTTCCGTGTTCAGACGGAATGAACTGTTCATTTTCCGTTCATTCGGAGTCGAGTGAAAGATGCCAAATGAAAATATCCAACATTGTTGGATCGGTTCACTAATGAATTCATTCGGCACTTTTGTTTCACTCCGTGGTCAGACGTGTCATTTTAAGAGAAAGATGCCAAATGAAACGAAAAAATGAATGAAAAATGAACCGTCTGATATCACCTTTATACGAATTAAGTACTTATAACCACTCACATGCTTTGGTTTTTGCGATAGACTCTATTTATATGTAAAATAAGAGTGATGACACGTAGCTTATGCTACATGACGCATGTCAGTGGATAAGTAAATCACTACATAGTATAAAATAAAGTCACTTTTTCTGTCCCTATGTCCCTTTGTACGCTTAAATCTTTAAAACTACGCAACGGATTTTGATGAGATTTTTTTTAATAGGTAGAGTAATTCAAGAGGAAGGTTTTTATGTAGGTATAGTACCCGTGCGAAGCCGGGGCGGGTCGTTAGTAATAAGTCATTTTGTATTAGTAATGCCTTACAATACTTACAAAACTGACCTAAATTATGGTCTTTGACATTGCTAGTTGAATTGGATACTTTTTACTAAGAATGCCTACGTGAAATAGATAAAAATGAATACGTATTCTTTGCGGTTGCTTATAAATATGTACACGCTGGTAGGCCCTGGTAGATCGTATTAAATTCGCAACAAGTATGAAATATCGGGAACTTATTTCATCTAATTTACATAGTAAGTACCCCGGTTTTGAATCATAATAATAATAGCTCAATTGTTATCGAAAGTCAAAGTCAAAACGAACAACAATAACTATACCTTTAGTCAGTAAAAAACAAAAAAAATTGTAAACAGTTATCGTCACTTTTCCATAGTAGTTGACGTCGTTGGCACAGATATAATACGCTTATACTAACAAATGTCAATAATTTTAACTAAAAATGGCTGTAAACTCAAAGTATAAGGTTTTGTTGGTGATACAACCAAGATTGTGTTCTAAAAGATTATGATATAATGCAAGTTATCAGGTTTGTTTACTTTTTTTTTCCAGTGACCAACGGTATAGACTTCATCACTAGTCATAACAGGATATTTTTTAAATTAAATAAAACCCTTTATGTTGAGAAAAATAAATGTATACATATCTAACTGTATTTATTACTTTTAGAAATTCAATCTTATTTGATACAGTTAGAAAGTCCTAAAAAATTAACGGTAGCAAAAATTTTGTCGTGCAAAATAATACTCCTAGATTACCATACAATTTGTATGCAGAAGTGTAAGGTACTTGTCCCACCGCGAACGAGTAAGCTAAGAGCTATAAAAAGGGAAAAAAAGATAAGCGCTCTCCTGCAAATAAAAGAGACACCGCGATATATAGTTACTCTCTTAGCTATGAGCTGTAAATGTCGACGCATCTCTTTTGTTCACACGGGAGCGCTTATATTTTGGTAGTTTCTATTCTATAGCCGATAGCTCATAGCTAACTCGCTCGCGGTAGAACTAGTGCCTAAGGCACTGGTCTCACCGCGAGCTACTCGCCCAGCTATCAGCTATCACCGCCGGGCGAGTATCGCCGTGTCTCTTTATCTTTTGTTCATGTTTATAGCCGATAGTTCATAGCTTAGTAGCTCACGGTGAGACCAGTGCCTAAGGCGAATAACATTGTCTGCACTAGGTGGGATCCTCGTTCTAGCATTGTATTTAAAACTAGGTTATGTTAATGGTATTAAAATAATACGTACGTTCTAACTTCGCCTTCCTCGTCTCAATGAAAGTTCCGATCACTGGGGCGGCATTAAAAATACGTTATTGTATTAGTAAATTAGTAGGCTTAGCACATGTTTGGTCCGACAGTATGCCGCCGCGCTGCGACCATATATAACATGGACGCCTAACGCCAGCTCAAAAGTGCCCCCAAAACCAATTGTTCAATTGTGCCAAGATGGGCAGAACTTAGCGCTTTTCGTGACACCGCGCATATTTCGGCGCAACATCTTTGACAAATGTTTATTGAATGTCGCCAATCAACTTTGATGGACCAATCACAACTATTTTTAAACGGCGGTTTAAGTTTTTATAGGTTCACATTCAAATTCATTACAGTGATACATTGAAGAGGGGGTGACACTTGTCAACTAAAATTCAGGACCGTTTTTGAAAGACAATTTAGTATGGCGTGCGGCTTCCATGTTTTATTTGTTCTCTTTTATTTTTAGTTATTAACCTTTCAACGCTAAGAACCACTTAAGTGGCCGTGTGTTGTCCTGCCTACCACGCCAGCAGCCACTAAAGTGGTAATCGAGTATGCTGTCAAAGTAACTGTCTTGCTGACAGATAAGGTTTATTTTCGTTGTTCATTAGTATAGTTGATGTTTGTCTCAATATGATGCGAGAGGGAAGGCGTTGAAAAGGTTAAAAAACGGGAATTACCTTGCAGTGACATATTGTCGCACCAATCATGTGCTAAGCCTACTAGCTCTCTAGAGCCATCTACTAAAGTAATTATATAGATACATCGAACACAACATTCTTAGAAACAAAACGAAGACATGGGATTTCATCTAATTTTCGTCTCTGAGAATAAATACTCACTTTAAGCGCTCGGTTGTCTTTTGCGTAAATTTATAACTATTTCTTAATAGCGGATCTAATTGGTATAGATGGTCATGAACGTGAGGTTTTAAATAAACAATTTTTTTAAATGAAGGTGGCACTTGTCAAGGAAATTTCAGGACAGTTTTTGTAAGGCTTACGTCTTCCATATTTTATTTGTTCGTAGCATATATCTAACGCAGTCTAACGGTGAAATTCAGGCAGAAAATAACCGAGTGCCTTAGCCCATACGGGTTGATGTAGAATTTAAGTATGGTAGCAGTACCAGTACTCGACATTGCACTAATATTCGAGGAGATGAGATTGATGATGTTGAGATTGTGAATTGAGATTACTCAGTTTAATTACTCCCATACTAAATGTATGAAACAAAATATAATCTTCCTCGCTCAACGCATTAGCTTGGCAATCCAGCGAGGAAGTGCTGCCAGCGTCCTGGGTACCATGCCGCAGGGGCCTGTTTTAGATTTATTTTAGATTTTATTTAGTTTTATTTTAGATTTTATGTAGTTTTAGTTTAATTATACTTTTTAAATAAAATTTTGTATTTGTAAAAACACAAAAAAAATATAATGAAACTGATAAAACATTTTCTCAAATGCGTTACAGATGTCTTTCATACGTTTAGTATAGAAGTAACTAAACTAAGTAATCCCAATTTACATATAATTTTTGGGACATACTTTTTTTGTTGCATAACTGAGAAGTACGCAAATTTCCGAGTAAAACAGTGTGTTACACGTTATAATCGGGTAAAAAATTACAAGGTTCCCTTTTTTGCAAATTACCCCGATACGAGTATTACCCTGACATAAAGTGGCCATTTCGAATACTAGTGCAACGTCTAGAAGTATTTTTATCGGTGTAAATACTTACTGTGTCCACCGTCCCCGATGCAATGTTCCATGCAGTCGGACAAATCCTCGAACTGATAGTCGCAGGTGTCCCAGGCGCACTCGTATGTCAACTCCACTGTACTCTGCGGCTGTAGGACATTTTAATTATCATTCGTAATAGACTCGCTAAAACATACAACAACATACAACTCCGAGCAACTGGTCGTCTGAGAACAGTTCCCCGTCGCATGGCGCTTTCAAGGAAAAACCCACGTGTTATAGGACCTACGTACTTCGAACACTTGCCAGCTGACTTAAAAAACGAGCCCTGTGATGCAGTATTTAGGCGTAACTTGAGAAACCTTTTGTTGGATAACCCTCTGTACTCTGTAAACGAGTACATGGAATTAAAACTGTGATATTTGATTAGTTATTTCAATTGTTTATTTTATTTTTATTTTTGTTGACTTGATTTGATTAATTGATTATTGTTCATTATTATTTTGACTTTGCAATAATGTTTAATTTTATGTATTTCTTTTCTTTATTAATTATTTGACATTTGCTTTGTATTTCGACGATCACGATGAAAATTTTTATACCCTGACATCACATTGTATTTCGAATTTTCTTCCTGAAATAAATAAAACTAATTTACCATTGACTAAATTCGCTGTGATCGACGGAAGGTAGTCTGGTGTAATTGGAAGCAGGTTGGACCGGCAATCCAGAGGAAGCGGGTTCGAATCTGTTACGACATTGTGGGAAAACTAAACTAAACATATGCCTTAACCTAGCCCTTGACGGCCGCAGACCAAAGAAGCGATGGCTATCGTGAAGACTGACATGACTGTAAACGGGCTTATGCCCGGTTCACATTATTCCAGTTCAGTAATCCAGCGGTCTAATCTAGTCCAGTGCTGGACTGGAGCATAACGTTTACATTACTCCAGTATTTTAAGAGTAGCTGGATTGGAAATAGGTAAATAGGGTTCAAACTCTTCCAATTAGTCTCCTTTACCACCTCCAGAAATTCCTACATCGTTATCCCGAACATCCTGTATATGAGTGGATCCCTTACACACGATGATAGATGTCGTTCATGTCATTCGTTCCATTCGTGCCTTAGTGAATTTACCTGTGGACTGAGATAGGCTGTGAGAAACAAGCTAAATTCATACATTTTGCAACGCCAGCTCCCTCATTTCCTCAGCGACTTTAGCAGAGGTCTCCTCGTTGCATTTAGCCGCTCGCTCTTCCCAACTCTGTTTGGTGGCCGCGGGCAGCGAGCGCCATTCGTTGCCGACTATGCGCGATATTTCACCTGCCGAAATATAATTACGTATAAAAATACAGGCTTAGAGATATTGCTTAGGCCTGACCGTAAGGGTGCGGCTCCACTGAGTCGGAGAGGAGCGGAGATGTGCAAAATTGGCCAATGAGACCGCATCAGTGTTTCGAATTTTGAATTTGAAGAATGTAATTGGTAAATTTTGCACATCTCCGCTCCTCTCCACCTCAATGGAGCCGCAGCCTAAGAGGCCGATGACCGCACAGGGTGTACCAAAAATTGTGGTGATCTAAAAAACTGCGGAAAAAATATGCGATAAAAATTGTATTTCGATGGGGTCGTCCGCTCAAATAGTCCAACATTTAATTTCTTTTTAACAAATAGAACATTACTATAGAGGACGGGAACATTACTTATTCTTGACCCGAAAACGATAATTAAACTGTCTTAAACGGATCGCCACTATCTTTGGCAGTTAGCAATAGGTTAATTTACTATTATAGCTACTTGTAGTCATATGTTTGGCAGAGTTCGGATTTTTTTTCAATTTCAGGAACATATTTATTACCATTGCCATAACGCCATGCTTGAAACTTCATGATTAAATATATTTATATACCTATACATATGTACTTAAACTACATAAAGTAACTTAACTCTAACAAACATACAACGACACACATGCTGGATATATAATGTATGTATATAGAAAAAACAAAAAACACAGAAACAAAAAACGCCATAATACGACTCGCCTAATCTACCCGCATTTTACAAATGCGAAGAACTAATTATTTTCTAATGGGAACTTAATTTGCCATAATTTCATGTACCATAACATTCAAGGAAATTTATATATTTTTTAACAGTAAGGGATTTGTCACATGGTACGAAATGGTATAGTCAGACATAAATATAATCTACCACTGTCGGAATCGATTTTTTTTATATTTTTGGCTGATGGTTCATAAATATAATTTTTTCAGATTTTTTTTTTTATGAGTAAATGCGTAAAACGGGGTAAATAGGAACGTAGAGTAAACTGATCTGTTAGCCCAGGATAAACAGTTCAATTTAGAACAACAGATTTTTTTCATATGTGTAATTCTGAACTGTTACGCCGCGGCCACGACATCGGTCTAAGGCGACTGGCTTAGCGGAAAAGGTATGGTGCTCCCTCTCGTACCCATATCGGCATCCCGCTCCAACTCATGGATTCGCTCGCCGCTGGTCGCCTTAGACCAATGTCGTGGCCGGGCCGTTAGTCCTGGGCTAACAGACTAGTTTACTCTACATTCCTATTTACCCCCTTTTACGGTTCATCGCCAGTTTCAATTGTATTATGAGAATATTATTTTAATTTGTTAGTGATCATGTCTAGAATAAGAACAATTAAAAACAAACTTTAGGACAAAAAGTCGCCTAGAAAATAAGATTTTGAGAAACATTACAATAATGGCAAATGAAATTTGGAAAACACAAGCAACCCCCTTAATTCGTATAAAGCACAAACAGAAATAGAGGCAGATACATACTTTTGGAATGTTTGTCCTTGGAAGCTAAAAAGGATTTGGTCAATGAATGAAATTGAAACGCCAATTATTTAAAGGGTGCCGGTATTTTTATTTGCACCTTATGATAGGGCTGACACTTAATTTGGATGAGGAAGAATTGCGACAGATAAAGAAATATAATGGAAAATGTAAATTAAATACATTGATGACATTTATTGTTAGGTGCATACGAACTAGACAACGTACGTAAAGACTTAAAGCATTTTTTTATTTGTTCAATAGCTATTTGATAATTATTTTATTAAATAAAATACAATCCGCCTCCAGAATTACAATCTGATACGTTATAACAAGTGTGATGATAGATGATGAACAAGGAAATTGATTTAAAATATAACACTATTTAATTACAAATGATAATATTTAATACTAGGCCAGATTCTAACCACGCTCTTGACTCCTAAAAATAAATCTAGTGAGTATGCACCCTAAACTATTTAATGGGGAACACAATATCAACTGCAAAACACATTGTTAATTTCCAGCTTCATTCTCATTCCTGTCTCTTTTACATTTTCAAATATAAGTTTAGACCCGAAGTACTATAGGTAGTTCAATGAAAGTCTCATTTAAACGAAATTCCAAAATATCATAAAAATTATAAACACCAAAAAGAAGGCAACGATTTGTCTGCCTGCTATTTGATGTTTTTGGTGTAAAGTTTCAGAAGCACAGAGGGTTAAATTGAACCACAAATTATAATCACATTTCAAGATTTAACAAACAAAATGCGCCATTCCGCTATCAATGTCGGAATCACTACACATTATGCAGTTCTGTAATATCTGTCAGTTACTATACTTAGTTTTTTCAGTATTAGAAATAAGCTAAACAATATTGACACTTCTTTTCCTCTAAAACACTTCTGAAAAACAAGTTACAGCGAATGTAACAATAATAAATCATATATGAATTTTTTTCTTGCTTTTATAACTAAAATCAAATTATTATTATTAGACTTTTTCCAATAAATTTTATTAATTTACAGAATCAGTAGACCACGAACCCTGTAAGGTGTACGAAACATCGGGATGTAGTTAAATTTATTTAATACACGCGTTTTATGTAATTGTTTAATTTATCAAAAGTAACACACTAATAGCTAGGATCTTTTTTACAAAATCTATTACATAAAGACACATCAATTAGTTGAATTTACCTCATAGTTACATTTGGCACACCTGGATGCTTAGCCAAGTTGCCAATCGCTAACGCTTGGTAGCGTATCGTAGTTTTCCCTCTCTGTCACTCTTTCATATCAGTGCGACAAAGACAGTTAGCTGCCTTTCGTTTACGATTGACAATTAAGCGTTAGCGATTGACAACTTGACTAAGCACCCTGACCTCATGCCTAGTTTTAGTTAGTAACATTCCTATGTACTGTTATTATATTTTTTAAAAATAGACCTAGAATGTTATTTATCAGGAAAGCGGACCCCGGCAAAGGCCAGGATAACGCTAGGTAGAAGACCCAAAATGGCCCTTAGTAACTCACCGAAAGTGGACTCCGGGTTGTTAGCAATGATGGCTTTCCGGACCTCGCTGGAGTAGAGTATGTATCCAGTGACGATCTTCTGTTTGGACTCTTTCTTCTTCTTCCCGGTAGCGGGGGTCGCCACGGGGGCGCGCTCTTGGTTGGATGCTATTGATGGGTTGTATGGGTTGCTGTTTCCTCCTGTGTTGGAATAGTAATAGAAATGATGACTGTAGTTAATAGTATTTCATCTACATCCATATCATAAGTTGTCTACATTATGTTTAGCGGCGGTAAGCAAATAGCCTACTTTAAGAAATCTGTGTGTGTATCATAATTTTTACTTTACGATATCGGCAACCGATATCTTAATCACAATTAAATTTCGAACATTCTGTTAAAACGAAAAATCACACTTTAATTTCGATTATGGAGTTATCGATTTGTAATTTCATTCACATTAAAATTCATGTTCCATACATTCTTCTAATTCTCGAATATTGAGAATCGATATCGACTCAAGACCTTACCTTGTCTATGAATTAAAAAAAAACTAATGTCAGTTATTTGTTTTGTTTCAATTGTTTCAAACATCCAACTTTTTTGGACTGTTGACTTGAAAGATAAATATTATCAAGTTCTTTGTGAAATATTTACACTGAAAAATGAGTTATAACGACGAAGACAGTGATGTTGAAATGTGTGAAACACCACCAGAAATTCGGGACGCCGCTACAACCGTGACCATTAATTTGCTGCCACAAAAATGAAAACTTATTATATGCATGTAAATAAAGTTATGTATGCAACTGTTCATAATTAGGCATTAAACTGGCTCGCTTGTTTGATGGTCGTGTATACCCGTAACCCTTGGACATATCGTCAGTTGTAATATGAATTAATGTAACCACCAAATGACGATTTTTCAGGAGGGCCCAAAAACGAATATGACATTCATAAAGTATGTTGTATCTTTTTTGTTAATTATCCTATTGAAATGATATTTATCTTGTTTGTTTTATTTTTGAGAGGTCTATTTGACGCACAATTACTAACTGCGACAACAGTTGTAGTTCAGGAAATAGCTGGTGCTTACGTTAAAAATTTTTCAAAAATTTTGGAGTTACGTTAATAATTTAATGAAAATCATCAAAAGTGGATTTCGTAATTTAGTGTAACTCACAAATTGAAACCGAATTGCTTATGAGCCATACAATACAAATAGCGCTTACAGCATTGACATTTATAAAAATATGGTGATTACATTAGGAAGGACATATTTTGTACTTATAAATTCGCACTTACGTTAAAATATTGTCTATGATTCTTTGAAACCGTTACATACGTTAATAAAAAACGTAGAAACCTAATAAAATAGCAAAATTTTTGTTAACGTATTCGACATTTTTTTTCTGGATATCAAAATTTTATATACACCGTTCGATAGAGCAGAAAATTTGCAGTCGAACGGTATAATTAACTCAATTTCGTCATTTTGGTGGTTACATTAATTCATATTACAATCGACGATATACGTAACAGGGTGAAAAAGTAAATACCTCCAGATAGCGGCGTGGCCGGCGAGGCGAGCGACGAGTCGTCGAGAGAGTTTTCGAGGAGCATTTCCACGTCCTGCCCGATCGTCGTGTTGATCAGGTTCGTGAACTGGGGCTTCACGTCCTGCTGAAGAGTTCATTTACACTTCAACTCATTTATTCGGCTATTTTAATAATATACTAAAAACAAGTTGTAAAGGGTCACAACAGGATTGGTGCATTGTATAACATTTTATGACAAGATACATACAAGTGTGTGAAAAAATATTTTTCTTACACTCGTATACTGTCACTACACTTGTATATAGCACAACACCGATGAAAGTAACTAAGTATATTTCTTCTCACACTTGTCCTTGTTTGATATTTTCTGCATACGAGTGTGATTAAAGGAAATGTGGTATTTATTGTACCGTATATTTTACTTCATAAAAACATTATTTCTATTCGTCAATTCTAATGTTAGAATTAAGATTACGTAAACAAAATTATAATCACATACATTTCTATCGAGTTCGCTACTCAACTATAATGAACTCATTATACAACGCTGCCGGCAACTTTAATAAATTTGAGCAATTGTGTGCCAGCAAAAAGACATCTACGAAGATCTCAGAATCTGCAATTCGTGTCGGCGTATTTCTTTCATTACTTGGCTTTGTTTAGCAATTTTTATCAAATCGTAGAAAAATTTATGTTGACAAGTGTCACCCCCTCTTCAATGCATCACGGTAATTCATTTCAATACCAACCTATAA
>JALPQI010018442.1:0-23072 GCA_025490895.1 Thaumatotibia leucotreta
CTGAGGAAACAAACATAGACAGATCTTTGGTTAATCAAAACTATTCAAGTAGAACTTGATATGCAGAATGAGCCCAGGTTATTTTTTAACGAAAGCGACATATAAGGTCACTCTTCAATAGTAACGGAAGAGTTAGTTGAACCTTCTCAGAATACGCAGAAATGTGGAACTGTAATTGATGTCGTTTAATTATGTTTATAGTTATTATGTCTCATGAAAGTTCAAATTCAATTATCGAATATTACTAGCACTACCAATTAAAAATAGAGTACTTTTTGCATTTTAATACATTATTTTTAAGGTAGTTCATTCATTGGATTAATTTGTTCATTTACTAGAATTTTGTGTTCATTCACTGGTGATTTTCCATTTTATCCCCTTCAGTTAGCTATAATTTAAAACTGTGCAGCACTAATGCCAAATAAAATAGATTTTAGAAAACTACAATAGTGGTTTACTCTATAAGAACATTCATATTTAAACTTCATTATTGCTCCCAGCCACAAAAAAAAATAAGTTGAAAATTTCCTTAAGTGTTCATTCACTGGAGCACTTACCCTACCTATACCTAGTTGAAGAGTTTTAAATTCATTGATTTGCTTTTAATACCTATAAAACACAAACAGGATAATATCGACATCTAAACGCGACATCCAATACTTCATGCCCGTAATAAAGAATTTATAAAATCATTGTAAATCATAAAATTAAATGGGAGTAAAATTACGGATCAAAAGCAAAAACTAAAAGCGCCTACTTTATTCTTGTATCGGATGATCTCGGGCGTGACGATGAACGCAGCGTTCGGGTCAAAGAAGATGAGGTCGGCGTCGAGGCCGGGCCTGAGCGCGCCCTTGCGCTCCTGGAGGCCGGCGAGGCGCGCGGGGCCGGCGGACAGGTAGTGGGAGGCCGTCGACAACCCTAGGCCTCGCGCTGATGCTTGCGTCCAGAATAATGACAGATCTGCGATAGATACTATGCTTCAGAACAGTGATTGTATGATAAATATATAGTTTTCACTTCTCATGCTCTTAAAATGTTATTTTAGTCCCTGCATATCGGGACTAAAACTCTTTATTAATCTCTAGGGACTAAAGTAAATTTTTTTTAATTGACGTTGGAAACCCGTAAACAGCCACACTCACGGTGTTCAAGAATAAAGGATAGTCGCCATTTTCAGTGCTTGCGTATGGACCACTTTTGTGCATGCCGTGAATACAACCTCTAAACTTTTTTTTAATTGACTTTGGAAACCCCTAAACAGCCATTTCTAGTGTTTATGATTTTTGAACGAACGGTTATTGACATTGAAAATAACCTCAAAATGTCAATCGTGAAAAAATATTAAGGGGAATCGATTTATTTTCTTGATTGATATACATGTATATTTAATACTTATTTAATATATGATTAAGATTGAATCCAATTTATTACTTATTTTTTAATAACCAATTAGCTTCAAAATAGTTATGTAGTTAGCTCCAATTCGTTGGCTAAATATGCAAGTATTTAAAGCGTCATATTCCGAAAAAGGAATACAGATAAAAACTTAAACGCGGAACGAATTTGATTGCTTATTTTTTGTGTTTTTGTCCATAAGTAATATTGTTCAAATCGTAGTTATATAATTTACGATGTCACGTCATGCGATGAAGAAGTATTAACGCCTTACTCCAGAATGAAGAAGAATGCAAAAGAGGTGGTGCAAAATCTTTTGCCGCCGAAATCTAGTGTAATATATTCAAAAGGGTATCAAACTTTTATGGATTGGAAAACTGGAAAGCAAATTAGGTAGGTACCAACATCATTTATGGAAGGCGTATTTCTGACATATTTTGATGAAAAATCTAAGAAGCTTTGAAAAAGTTTGCGAATTTATAGTAAAGTGGCCATGTTCCGAAGAAATCGGAAGTTTTGACATCGCAGAACATATAATTTTTTTGTTTCTTATTTGTTCTTTCTGTTAATTTATACTGAGATTATGTAGAACGTAGCTTTTTTCCTCGCATTCTAAGTGAAAAGTAGAGTGTTTAATTCGGGACTAAACAGCCATAATGACACTCGAACTACATCCACCCTCGCTACGCTCGGGTGGATAAATATCTCGTGTCATAATGGCCTGTTTTAGTCCCTCGTTGAACAATCTACTATTTTGCATTGGGTACATAGTTAGGTAACAGTGTTTGTTTTAATTTAATAATTTCTTCGGTTACCGCGAGGATTACAGATGAAATACAACTATGAAAATGGATAAACTCGCGTATATTAACTAATTTTAACTTCATTCCGCAGACCACGAACCCTGTAAAGAGTGTAAAGTGTTCGAAACGTCGGAATGAAGTTAATTTACTGCAGACGCCGGGAAAGATGGGCTTTACCGGCTGAGTAGGTATGGATGGCCGAACGTAGTGAGGCCGGACAGTGAAACGAAGCCGCTAAGCCCATTTCACGGCGAGGCATGTATAGTGCTTTTCTCAAACATATCCAATGAAATAAAAAATACGACAACCAAAAAAACAGAATTTAGCTGTTTAAACTGTTCATGAAAACCGACGCCATGTTTAAAAAAAATACTTACCGGCCTAGGCCGTTAAACTTCGTATGAAAATCCTTTAGCATTATCTCGAGGTCATCCGCCTGCAACGTCATACTTTAAAGCCTATTATGACGAACATAATGACAACATTTCATTGCATGTTTGAGAAAAATTATAGTTACCTAATATACGCGAGTTTATTCGTTTTCATAGTTTTATTTCTTGTTTTAATTTGTTAAATTATTAAAATACTAAATCATTAATAAATGTATATTCTTTTTTGTCAATATACCTACTTCGAACTTACCAAATTGCATAGACGCTATACCGCCCCAGGCCTCCAAAAAGTTAGTTCCTTTTAGTTCAGCAACACTCGGGGAGTGGTCGGAGGCAATTAAATCCAGCCTTTCATCTTTAATGTACTCCCATAATTTTTCCTAAAAATAGAAATGACTTAGTCGATTTCATTTCTGGCCAACCTTAACTTGTAGAGTGACATCTATAATAATTATTAGTTGTGAAAAATAATTATGCAGCGATTGTAGGTAGGTAAAGTTCATTTCAAATACGAAGGCCCGATTCCACTTAACAAAGTCAGGCGTCAGCAATAGGATCAGTGATAACAAAAGAAACCTGGCCAGGCCTTTTTTGGCGTGATATTTTATGCATACATCGGTGTACCACATGTGCCAATTTGTAGTGGACCAATTTAATGACAAAAGTTTCGAGTGGCATCGGGCCTTCGTATTTGAAATGGACTATACCTAACTAAAGAGTGGTAAAGGATAAAACGGACTCTGGTGGTTGATTCCGAAATCCAGCATAAAAAAACATAAGTAGGTATGTCAACGAAAGAACACCTGCTGGACAAAAACAAAAATCTCCACAACGAACGGTTATAATCCTTGCCTCCAACTAACGATTTCCTCGCTACGTTACCAGTAGCCGTACGATGAGATTGCGAATAATCGGCATCTCATGGTAATTCCAGAGTCATCACAAACTTTCTGTCCCGAGTAGGGCGCACTAAATTATGAGATTGATGAGTACACACGTTCCGGAACAATGCACACTGTTCACTGGCCATTAGCCCGTAAGCCTCCGTCCCTACAGCAGACCACGAACAACGTCACCCATGTTAAGTCCTATCTAGAAACTACAATGCAAGAGAATGCAAAGATCTTTGGCTAATACCTTGTTGGTGCTGTTTCTGACAGGAGGCGCGCACTTGAATTCTGTCCGTTTCGGAGGCACGTCCTCAGAACTCAGCGTCAGATAGTGGTTGCAGGTCTCGGCGGTGACGCCGGCGCGCCAGCCGCGGTGGCCGGCCTGCGCACGCGCCGCCCGCGCCTCCTCCAGCACCGGAACTACGGCCGCTGACGACACGTGGACTACGTGGACGTGGACACTGCCATGAAGTTATAAGTCATTTGACTTTATTTATAGAGGTATGTGACATGTGACCGTAACCGTCTATTTCACATGACAGAGACGGCAAGCTTTCTAAAGTTTCATTATCACGCCAGCCCCCTTCATTCTATCCGTACCTACCCAAATGTACAATGCCCACTCTTTCCAATCCCTGCTAATGATAGATGATTATTTACAATGGAAAACTTGCATTGACTTCGTAATAAACGTAATTTAACGACTCAGACCATTGAATTTCAAGATATTAAAGCAACAGAAAAATTAAACGTAGGTAGGTACCAATGTTTAAAATTTTACTTTTATTGTAACGTTTACCGTAGCCAATCCAAATCGGGATGTTCTTTTTATATGAGCCAGAAGCGCAGGCAGAATTCTGGATTTACAAATAAATTTATAATAATAGTTTGGGGACACAACGTTAGTAGGTATTATTTTTTAAAAAATATTGAAGTACCTACTCTGTCTTAGGTATGAAACTGGCAATCAATTTCACAGCATCTATTTCCATTTGATCGGGACGAGACGCAAGGTAAGTGTTATACAACTCGGGATCTGTAATTTAAAGGAAAACTTGGTATGATCGATGTACAAGGAGAAACATGTATTGTAGGTATATACTTAGGTACCTACTTAACATTAACATTTTTTGCAGATCATTTCGCTGCATAGCAGTCTAATTTTGCAGGTAAATCGGTAGGTAATTAACTTAATGCAAGTGACAGTTACCTATAAGCAGTAATGGCCGTCGAAGTATGACCGAGGTATATTCCACGAGGTATGTATGAATATATAAGTTATATAACTTAAATAACTTTACATAAACACGAATACAAACCGCAATTACTGTCACTGCAATTTGACTCTCCAGTCCGTTCTACTTCAGCGTGAAACTGAAAACAAAACATACATATTTTTAGAAACTAGGTAAATTTCGTGGTCGGTTAGGCCACGGTCGTACTGCACACGCCGCACGCAGCCGACAACGTCCCATCGCACGCAGCCGGTGAATGGTGTGTTCGGGAATGCTCGGGAGTGGTCGTTTTCGCCCGCTGCGTGCGGCGTCCCCCCGCCATACATCATTCAGACGCTGCGTCCGACGGGACGTTGTCGGTTGCGTGCGGCGTGTGCAGTACGACCGCGGCCTTACCCGCTGCCGGTGACGTTTCAGAGAAACCACCTTCAAACATTCGCGAACAAAACATTCGTACGTCGTCGGCGGCGGACACGCGTCGGTCGCCGGTTAGAAAACCCAGGGCCTAACGTAAAACGTAAAGGTGGGTCCACACTTGTAACAATACGACGGACCGGACTACGTGACATTGCAACAGAACATGTTACGCTCAATGTGGACGCTCCGTGATCGTGCTGACACGGTTACACACCGTGTACGATGAAATGTCACAAGTGTAGACGCACGTTGGCGAACCAGACTGAATGGCATGACATCGGTACAAGAGTCGGTCGTTGGTTGTCATTTACCGACTACCTAGTAACTCAACATATCGTCTGCAGAAGCATCTGCAATCGCGGAAGTTTATAGTTATGCGTGCATTCCGTGAATGATCCACTACCGAGGCGGCGGTGAGGTGCGGGCGGGGGACGTACCGCCGGACAGGTCACGACGTGATCCATTCCTAGCCCATGGCTGTGTCTGTGTCATCTGGCGTACTTGTACGCGTGTCATAAATGCAAATGTGGACGTGTCGTGGTCACGTCACAGGTCGGGGAAAATAGCGAACATGCTTTGAAGAAAACCGACTCGAGATGGATCGGCCCGTAACACGTGACTTCGATGCGTGACAGTACACAGACCAGCGTCCACACTAGTTCCGGTTAGTAGATCGTAACTCCATACATTGTCCTGCAGACTGGTCATACATGGTCTGTGTCAAAACAGTTCTTTGAGTGTTCGGAATGGATTGTGCCGTACTGCAAGTTGTAACAAATTGTTCGCGTACAAAATACGTCCACATTAACGATACTGACACGTGTTACTGTTACGGTCACGGAATAATGTTCGGCAAAATGTCACAAGTGTGGACCCACCTTAACCGATACTTGTCAACTCATGGTACTGCTATATAATACTATATACTTATATGTAGGTCAGTCAGACACACCCGCAACTTCATAAAGGTAATACTTACCGCTAAAACAGTACCGGTGCCATTAAGAACTTCGAGCACACTATCCAGTTCATCAGGAGTAATATTCGGAAACTCAGGGACGCCACTGTCTATGAGATAACATTTAAATCCCACTACACCGGCCTTTATCATATCAAGCAACTCCATCTGCAACGAATAATATATAATAATTATAACTAGGTACCCACCTACTTAAAGAAAACAATATATATTTATAGCAATGCATAATTATACTTTGCTTGGTTCTAGGACATTCGGTGCTATACACGTATACACGGTGCTCGCGAGCATTCCGAAAGATTTTAACTATGCATTCTAGCCATCAAAATAAACAAAAGATATAATGTCAAATTTCACAAAAAAATATATTTTTTTGATTGTCAGGCAAAAAGTGTGGTAATATTAGAACACATTGTGGTAGCATTGTAATCAAAAAGAAGTTTGACTCAGGAATTCAGCATTAAAATCTTTCGGAATGCTCATGAGCACCGTGTATATTAAGGTACTAAGAGTAAACGAAACTAGGTTCGTACTTCATTCCCAGGGATAACTCCGCCCCAAAATCCAACATCCACGTAAACCTCCTCCTTTGCCATATCCCTTTTGATTCTTAAGTTTTCCAGTGTTGTGGTTGGTGGGATTGAGTTTCTGCAATAATTTCAATACCTTAGTACAAAGGGCCCATTCCATACAAATTTTGTAACTTGTGTTACCAAACTTACTGAAGTAAGTACAGTCAAGTGCAAAAATAAGTATCGAAAGAATCCGTTCATAAATATGTTACGACGTTCTTATTACACAGAATTAGAGTGCACTGGGACATATTTTTGAACGTTTTTGTATACCCCTTATTTTGTCTTCGACTGTATATAAATTGAAATGACTAATCACATCACCGGATAACACATAGATATTCTGTAATGCCACACTACACGTCATCTCATGGAAATACGCTTTTCACATATATTATATTAAATTAATAAATATCTTAGTTAGACTACTAGTGCTTGTAACTACTAACAACTTCCATCAACTACTTATCATAGTTCCATTGTTTAAAAATATAGTACAAATAAATAGCTAGGGCTGCTACAGTTTCAACGTCCATCTTTCTCGCGAGTAGCGTCTGACGAGATTGAACTCGGACTGAACGATCAACAGACGTGTGGACGGTTGGTGAAGATTCGTCTGCGAATGCATAATGCCGACGTCCGCGGACCCATTTGCAGACGTGTAGTGGAGGCAACATACCTAGGTATCTGTCAGATAAATGTTAGTTGTCGTTTTCGTTTATATGTCTGGGGAAAAGGATAGTGATTATTTTATCTGACGGATATATTTTTCCAGACATTGTGAAACAGGCAGTAACTCGAGTAAGTTTCACGTAACAATGAACAAAAAGTCTCACAAAGGCATGTCGACGATGGTGGTGATCCCACCGGCCGCCGCGGCCTGTGTGGCGGTCACGTAGCCCTCCCATGAGGTCCGGCCGGGCTCGTTCACGTGGACATGAGAGTCCACCACACCCGCCATCAGCGCCAGGTCGCCTCCATCTATTATCTAAAAACCGATGGAAATCATGCGTAATAATACCGGTATATTTATGTAGCTACCTAAACCTGACCCACGGTTGCTAAGTTGGTTGTTTTTATATTAAAGGTGGGTTGCACCAAACTACTGGTCACTGCACTGTTAAAACAATTGAAGTTTCATAGAAATCTGCTGGGTTACGTTGATCAGCGTGCAAAGTGAGTTTGGTTACCCTTACCATTGGACTTAATACTTTGTAACTACTACGCCCTCAATGCGACGCGAGAAGATTGTCAATTTTATTTTATTGAAATGAAAATTCCTCTTTTCGATAGAAGGTTTACTATATTTGACCTGTATATATTTAGTAGGTAACATTAAATATGACAACTGAAGATGGTGATAGCCTCAATTGATGATTGGATCAATCGCGTGTTGGACGTTATGCTTCTGATCTTTATTTCAGAATATAAATTAGTACCTACGGTTAATAGCTATTTTAATTTTACGTTATAACGTAGAGGTAGGTACTTTTTGTTACCCCAATGTCCTCAAGATTATTTATAATTATATTATATTTAAAATGATTACTCAGGTGTAAAGAGCTGATAAGGTTAGATATTTAGATAAATTAACATTACCGCATAGATACAAGTATAGTCTGATAATATCGATAGCATTGATAAAGTACTTAATCTTTAATAAGGAACAGCAGAGGAAAATTTTTGTTGACATAAAATGACCAACAAAAAATGGCGTGTAAGGCCCTGTTCACACTAGCGATTCACTTTGGGCGATTTGAAAGCGATTTCAAATCGCCCAAGTGAATCACTTGTGTGAACAGGCCCTAAAGCTACCATTAGCGGGCTCGCCGAGTTTACCTCGGTGTTGTAAGCGTTAGCGTCTGTGAAACTTGTGTAGCGTAGGTACGAGTATTCTTGCGGATTATCCAATCGATTACCCGAACGCAATTCTTCCTATGCCTGATTCTCATACAAAAGTTACTATCATACTACTAATAGTGCCGTAGCATGCCTAATGCAATGCACTAACATGGTTAAGAACTGCACTATAGTTCGGTGTTCTCGAATGTGGATCAATGGTGTCTTTCAATAAATTAGGTATTAATTTGAATTCAACAGACTTATTTCCCAAAAATCTGTATTTAACCTAAGTCCTACTATAAACATTCGTCATAGGTATTACTCTGAGAACAACTCAATAAATTTACGTCAAAATTAATAAAACAAGCTGTGCCATCTAGATTCTTCCGATACGCGAATATAGGTATTATTAGTCAGCCTCCGTAGCCCAGTTGGTAGTGACCCTGCCTACGAAGCTGGAGGTTCCGGGTTCGAATCCCGGCGAGGGCATTATTTGTGTATTTATTTATCACAAATATTTGTTCCTTGGGGGATACCCCCATTTGCCAGAATTTCATTTGCCATAATTTTATTTGCCATCCTATTCAACACACATAATATTGTTTCTCATAACATCTTATGCCATACTTATTGTTTACTATATTAATCATTTGCCAGAAACTTTGTTTCCCATAAAGTAAATTTTCATAATATCATTTGTCAGAATCATCGAAATCCGTAATTATCACATGCCACAACATCGTTTGTCATCCAAATTAGCTACCAGAAAAGACAATTTCCATAATGTTTTTTGTCAGATTCATCGGAAACCGTAAATATTACATACCATTAACATAACTTGTCATCCAAATGACCCTCCACAAAGTGAAACTGCTATTATAAAGTAGGTTAGGTTAGTATTCTGGGTGCCTGCTGTGGTGTCGCAAAACGTCGTCCTAAATTTTTTGGCCGAGAATATTTGTCATAATGTTAAATGGCATCCTACTAGTTTAGCCTACTTAATTTTGTGCATACACAGTGCTAGGTTAATGGTTTAAAAATATGTTCAAGTAATAAATCAGGGCAAAACCAACTTGGATTGGTTAGGTTTCTAGGGTAGGGCGGAGTTAAAAGCGTTGACTAAAAAATACTTAAGTATTTTTAATTCATTGTTTACGCATCCTCATATTTGTAAAACAAAAAAAGGGGGGACGGGGGGGCGCAGCCCCCCACAAGGGGGGCTCGGGGGGCGAAGCCCCCCGCATTATAAAAGAACATAATGTAGTTCCCCCACCCTAACCTGGATAGGTTCGTTAGGTACCTTTCATCCCTTAGAGCAGAAATAGAAGCCCCGCGCAGCGGGGCTTCGTCGACCGGTTCCCAGAAGCCCGTTTTTTCAAACGCTTGTAACTTTTAATAATATAGCTAGTACTTATTTGAAAAAACTGATAGTTACTGATGGCGTTTGAATATTCCATTAAATAATATTATTGCACTTAATAATATGGCCAACAATTAATATGGGAACAATTGCTTCTGGCATTTGAATATTCTATTAAACCATATTATTGCACTTAATAATATGGAAAAGAAATAGGATGGCATTGTATGATTATGGAAGGTAATATTCGGGTAAACAAGCGGTATGTCATACAATTTTTATGGTAAACAAATCATTCGGGCAAATGAAATTCGGGCAAGTTGTATTCGGGCATATGAATATTATGTTAAATAACTGTCGGGCAAACAATAGACAACCGTTCCTTGGTCATGGTTGTCTATATATTTAAGTATCTATGTATCTATCTATAATATATATATCTATATATCTACAAGGTGGACCGATGACCTGGTGAAGGTCGCAGGAGTCCGCTGGATGCGGGTGGCGCAGGACCGGTCATTGTGGCAATCTTTGGGGGAGGCCTATGCTCAGCATTAGACGTTTTTCGGCTGATATGATGAAGATGATGATGATGTATCTATCTATTATATACATATCGTCGCCTGGTACCCACATCACAAGCCTTAATTGAGCTTACCGTGGGACTAGGTTGATTTGTGTAAGATGTCCCAAGATATTTATTTATATAAAATTAATTTAATGCAACTAATTTAAGTGAATAAGTATTCCCATGTTCGAATACTATTACTCGTTCTTTGTCTTGCTCATCTCATTGTATCGATCATGAGAGATTTTAATGTGAAATCCTGAGGCGTATGCATTCATATAATTAAATGTATCCTAAAATATATGTAGAGCTCATATTAAATTGTAAGAAAAATACAAAATAATTTTTATACTTTTTAAAAGATTAACACTGATTGCTCTAACTTTATGTATGACTAGGACATCGACCACAAAAAACACGGCATTACAAAATAAAGTGATTCCAACGTCGATTTTTTTTATAGATCAGACGTTCGTTGTGATTTTGTCAATCAAATTTTCATGCATAGGTATGTAAAAACTGCTTAAAAAAACAGCGCATACACAACGCGTAGATCTAGATACTTAATTCGTGCCCCATGACTGAAGTCTTCATTGTCAAGCTGTAAGAAATTATATCATAAAAAAACATGAGGTGAAACTTACCTCAAAACTGCTACCGAAATCGGAGATGAGTGAATTCACAGATGCTCTCGTGAGCACGCCCTCTATGATGCCTGTCTCGTTGACCAAAACTCCTCCATCGAACTCTGCCGTTTCTGTGACCACTCGACGGCTGAGGAACAACCGTCTGCTTTGATTCATCGGAACCAAATTTATTTCCCGGCAAAATATAGATCCTGCGGAAACCAGGATTATAATATAGCTTTTTCGAACAATGACAAACATAAATTGTCTAAATACAGGTAGACTTACCTACATTTCTTCGATCAAACCCCACGGTTACTAAGCCCTAGCCTATTAAGAATTGTGTTTTTGATACTATGCCATAATATAAATATATTGTATAAGTACTACCTATAAGTACTTAAAAACATAAAAGGAACCAGAAAAAATGTTTGTGATAAACACAAAGAAATTGCCATACCGGGACTTGAACCCGGATCAGCAGGTTCATAAGCAGGTTCATCACAGGTTACCGACAAAAAAAATCTTACCTAATAATATGGTTTGCATTACACAATAAAAAAGCTTCATTTTAATAGTCTTAAACGTTGCAACGATGCTACGACTTATTTTAAACTGATAAGATATTTACAACCGTCTGTAAAATATTAATTCATCAATTGAGTCACTAACTACACAGGGTGATACTGAATACACTTCATTCAAACGAGTTAGGGTCATTCGCAGTAAAAGTGTAAGTACCTTTTATTTTTTATATGCGACCATGGACTATAATACACCATTTTACTTGGCATCGTGCGTACTTTTCAGTTACGAAACAAAAAAAGTATGTCTCTAATGTCCCGAAAATAAGTACCTAAAGTAGAGGCATCGTAAGAAGTCGTTTTTGACGTTTGTTTGCACATGAAGTTTTGTAAATGTTGACAGTTAGTATAATGGAGCAAATGTCAAACTTCATTGTTGCCTGTACGGAATAGTGATGTTACTACTGTTGCTGCAATTTACCGATACGTCAATCGAAATAAATAAGTAAACCTTTTTTTATGGAGGTACAAATAATTGCTATAATAGTAGGTACGCACATATTTTCAAAAAATTTGGTTAGGTTTCGACAGGTCCTCGCGAGCCCGTGTGCCCGGTGGATACGCGGCTTTACAGACTGTGTTGAACTTGACAACCAGATAAATGTCAAAATTGTAATAAAATCACGTATAATTTTATTTTTCGTAGAATAATAATTTATGTACCACTACGTTATTTATCACCTAGATGTGGTCTGATTTTAATAAATTGTTTTAGTGAGTTTATATACTGTATATACGGCATTTCTCTATTTGGCATACCTACATTTTGCACTCTTAGCTAGCACGCAAGTTTACCAACGTGGGTTGGGAGTGGATCGCTGCAGGCTGGCAAACTCGCGTCCAAGCTCATGATCTCAACCACTGTCAGTAGTGCATTGACATTACTACCAAGTGAAACTACCTACGTATATTGTATATCAGACTCCAATACTATTTGACCTTTATATTCTCCAATACTATTGCATTACATTTGGACACCGATTACCTACTGCTATTAATTGTTGACCCTTGATTTTTAATTTTGGACACTGTTTATGCTTCTGATTGGATATAGTTACTATCTCTCGCTAACAGAGGTTGTGGATGCTATGAATTTTGCTTATAGAGGTCACGTCCAATCCGTCCTATATTTAAAACATCCTACCTAAATGCGACTTTACGTCATTATGACGTCACCGGCACCAAAGTTTCGCTGCCTGCTAATAATTCTAAGTAAGATTACCAAACACTTTCTTAGTTCGGATTACCTAACACTTTTTTAATTATTTTTTTTTAATGGCATGTACCAGAACTAACGCCCTTTCGCACTTGACTGAAAATTTTACGACGGTAAAATCGAGCGTTTCACAACACTATTGTGAGCTGTCAAAAACGACTTCTTACGATGCCTCTACTTTACGTAAATTGGGATTACTAAGTTTAGTTACTCCCATACTAAATGTATGAAACGAAATGTAACGAAACCGTTAAAAAAAATCTCAAATTCGACACAGAATTTTTCGTTCGTTACAAAAACCGGAATCTTGAGCATTGCGAAGGTCTCAAGGCACGAGAGTTGAACAAACTTTGCCGCCAAGTGTAATATAACTTTTTTCCCCTCACTATCGCGAGGAAATATGATTACAAATCTCATCCAAATGTAAATTATGTTAAAAGAACCATTTAAAACTCAATGTCGAAAAGTATCGTAGAGTACAGTTACTCCTGGTACTTAAATATAGCCAATGGCTTACAAAGTCACCATAAGAATTGACCAATTTAACATGTGAGCTCCGATTGCGCATGTTTACTACGGTCATACAGATCCACTTATAATAGGCGGTAGTGGGCCATTGGAATTAGAGCAAGGTCAAATTACTTTGACACACATGTGAGTAAGATGCGTTTTATCCGCTCGTATTAAAGGATCAAAGAGCGCTTTACGAGCTAGTGAGGGGAAAAATCTATCTTCCGCGTGTCTTGCAAGAAAGGGGCGTCCTTGTAATCATCATCATCAGCCTATTGTAGTCCACTGCTACACTAAGCTTCTCCTTAGGTCGTCGTTCGCAACTCGTCACTCCAAGTTACTTATAGGTCCTTTAACAGACAGATATGACCAGCCCAATTTAGGTACGTAACGATAATAAACGTATCTAGTTACGAGAATGTAAAATATTTATTGTTTGAAATGAGAAACCGAATCGTTTTTTAATCGTTTTTCAAGCAGGCGTAGTTGTATGTTTCTGTAGTATGTGATGTTATGAACAACAACAAACATAGTGATTGTTTTACGTCGTATGTCCTCGTCCTATGTCGTATGTAATGTACTCATCTGAGTAATTCCTTAATTAGGGGCCTGCCACAGCCATGTAAAATCCAAATTAAAGAGAAGAAAAAAATCCGATCTATTATTTAGTTACAAGGAATCATTAGGACACATATTTTAATGGTAAATAATCATAAAATATATTTTTTATTAATTATGCGTATAAACGAATTAGGAGGTAAATACCCATAATCGCCACGCTGGGCAAACGGATTAATAGGGGAGGCCTACGTCCAGCAGTGGACTATCATAGGCTGATGATGATGATGATGATATTTTTTTATTACAAACCACATTTATTTCATGAAGTGAATGCGACCCGGCCCTTAATTAATAACTAAAAAGTCTGAAAAAAAAAACATTTTTTGTTTTTAGTGGAAAACGAAAGATTTTTTTTCCATACTCATTTGAATCACCCTAATCTAGGTATTAAAATATTATACTTACCTATAAAGGATCTGGTACAATTTTATGAAAATGCCCATTTTATATCATTATTTCACTGCGATATATAGGTAGGTATGTACGTAATACAAGTACCTACTAGATAAGGTAAGTACGTACGTACGGCTCTGATAAAAAATTGCATTGAAATAAAACTATGAAAACGGATAAACTAGCGTATATTAACTAATTTACATTTTAAAGGGTTCGTGGTCTACGGATCAGTCATCCGCAGACCACGAACCCTGTAAAGTGTTCGAAACGTCGGAATGAAGTTAAAATTAGTTAATATACGCGAGTTTATCCGTTTTCATAGTTTTATTTCATGAGTAATCCTCGCGGTAACCGAAGAAAATATTAAATTGCATTGATGTAATTCTCCAGGGAGAAACAGAGGAATATTATTTAGGTGTAATAAGGAAATGCACGAAACTAATTCGTGTTTTAATTATCACCTTCAACCGTGGCAACCGAGTGCTACGCGCTACGCTCGCAGCCGATCCCGTGATTTTTCCGCTTTGTAGCGAAAGTGGGCCTCCTACAGAACAGAGAACTCCCCTCGGGAGTTCCCGGTACTCAATGTGTTATTAAAACACGAATTAGCTACCTGCGTGGAGCCTAGGTACTATACAAGCATAATATATGCAATTTTGAGCTTATGTTGATGCTATATATGTAGGGTAAATTGCTAGTATCTGGCCACCCTCCAGTAACTGGACACCTTATATAAAAATGAACTCTTTGTGCTTATAGATATAATTCGTTTTAAAATGATGTTCTTCCAAAATAAATTCTAATTATAAGAACATAGAGTTCATTTTTATATAAGGTGGCCAGTTATTGGCGGGTGGCCAGTATACGTTTGGCTAATTGTAATGATTGTCGTGTGCCGTTTATTCAGTTACCACGAACACAATAGTTATTCATGAAATAAAACCATTGCAACGGATTATATCGCTTATATTTATTTAATTACATTCCGAAGTTTAGAAGTTTCCGAAGAACACTTAATTTGGTACGTGGACTACGAGTGATTGGTTTTTAATCTGTACGCTCTTTACATACATATAAAATATATATTTATATACAGGGTGGTCCAAACCTTGACGTCAAAAAATTTTTTTTAGATTCCTCACGTCATGAGCTATCAGAATATACCCCATGTATGTTAGCCGATTTTTTGTAGTTTTCGAGTTATGAATTTTTGAAAAAAAATTTTTGAGAAATTCTGGAATGAAGAAATTTATTAATTAAAAAAAAACTGTTGGGTTTTTTAACTAGTTTCTTTTTGTAAAAGTATAACTACAAATAAAGCATTTACTGACAAAAAAATTAGCGTCCTCACTTTGATACAAGTAGGATAAAAAATACCAAATTCAAAAATTTACGCTAAAAACGCATCAAAATAGCATTAATGTACGTAAATAAAAAAAAATAAAACATATCCCAAGGATTTTTGGTAATGTAAACACTGCCCTAGACCTTAAACCTTCGTAAAAGCAAAAAAAGTGATACTTAATAATGAGGATTTTTCGGAATAGTCGGTCAAATAAACTTAAAAAAAAAACATCTAAATTTTTAATTTAAAAATAAAGTGAAATTTCGTCTGTTTTGTTGTTCTTATCAATATACAAAGACAGAAAATACCACGAAAACTCAATTTGTGTAGTTATTCAAGTAATTTTTTACTACTTTAAAATTTTAAGCTTTTTTAAGTTTATTTGACCGACTACTCCGAAAAATCCTCATTATTAAGTATAACTTTTTTTTTGCTTTTACGAAGGTTTAAGATCTAGGGCAGTCTTTACATTACCAAAAATCCTTGGGATATGTTTTATTTTTTTTATTTACGTACATTAATGCTATTTTGATGCATTTTTAACGTAAAATTTTGAATTTGGTATTTTTTATCCTACTTGTATCAAAGTGAGGACGCTAATTTTTTTGTCAGTAAATGTATTATTTGTAGTAACACTTTTACAAAAAGAAAATATAAAAAAAACTCAATAGTTTTTTTTTTATCAATAAATTTCTTAATTCCAGAATTTCAAAAAAAAAAATTTCAAAAATTCATAGCTCGAAAACTACAAAAAATCGGCTAACATACATGGGGTATATTCTGATAGCCCATGACGTAAGGAACCTAAAAAAAATTTTTTGACGTCAAAATTTTTGTTTGTTCCATATCTGACGTTTTAGTAGTTGTAATAAGATTTGGTTTTCTATGAATTTAATAGAAATGTGCTGTCTAGCAAAGGGCCAGTGTTCGAAAAATACTTGATATATTATTTAAAATTTTAATGAACTACCGCAAACACAGTTAGTTCATTAATTGGATTGCGAAAACCAGTGAATGAACTAAATCATTTATTTTGTATTTTGTCTGGTTTTTAGACATGGAAAGGTAAAAAAAACATATAAAGGATTCCAATATGACCAAGAATCTCTCGACAAACCTCTAAAAGCTGTTGCAACTAGTGAACTAGTGTTTTTTTTTATAACTATCAAGTGCCAGTTGAAGTTGCTACTTTAAGTGCTTTAATTGATATGCAGAATGAGCTCAGTTTACTTTTTAACGAAAGCGACATACAATATATCTGCAGATATATTTATCCACTCATTTGCTTTGAAATTTTGGTTGAGCTTTATTACTATGTAAAATAAGAGTGACACCTGGTAATGGTAACCAGAGTTACCAGAGGCAATTGAGTGGTTAAAGTAGTTTGGATTTTTTATTTTTTTTTATTTAAAATGAACACTTATCTGTTTATATACAAAATTGTTTTGCATGCAGTGTTTACCTGTAAGTTATTGTGACACCGTTCCTTGAATGTATTAGCAAGTAAGTTACAAATGCATTGATGTCAACAATTGTTGGTGAACCTTAATAAATAAAATAAAATAAAATATAAGGTCACTCTTCAATGGTAACGGAACTTCAATGGTTAATTGAACCTTCCCAGAATACGCAGAAATGTGTGTGATGTCGTTTAATTATGTTTATAGTTATTATGTCTCATTAAAGTTAAAATTCAATTATCGAATATTACTAGCACTACCAATTAAAAAAAAGAGTACTTTTTGCATTTTAATACATTATTTTTAAGGTAGTTCATTCATTGGTTTCATTTGTTCATTTACTAGAATTTTGTGTTCATTCACTGGTGATTTTCCATTTTATCCCCTACAGTCAGACATAATTTTGTAAAAGTATAACTACAAATAAAGCATTTACTGACAAAAAAATTAGCGTCCTCACTTTGATACAAGTAGGATAAAAAATACCAAATTCAAAAATTTACGCTAAAAACGCATCAAAATAGCATTAATGTACGTAAATAAAAAAAAATAAAACATATCCCAAGGATTTTTGGTAATGTAAACACTGCTCTAGACCTTAAACCTTCGTAAAAGCAAAAAAAAGTGATACTTAATAATGAGGATTTTTCGGAATAGTCGGTCAAATAAACTTAAAAAAAAAACATCTAAATTTTTAATTTAAAAATAAAGTGAAATTTCGTCTGTTTTGTTGTTCTTATCAATAAACAAAGACAGAAAATACCACGAAAACTCAATTTGTGTAGTTATTCAAGTAATTTTTTACTACTTTAAAATTTTAAGCTTTTTTAAGTTTATTTGACCGACTACTCCGAAAAATCCTCATTATTAAGTATAACTTTTTTTTTGCTTTTACGAAGGTTTAAGATCTAGGGCAGTCTTTACATTACCAAAAATCCTTGGGATATGTTTTATTTTTTTTATTTACGTACATTAATGCTATTTTGATGCATTTTTAACGTAAAATTTTGAATTTGGTATTTTTTATCCTACTTGTATCAAAGTGAGGACGCTAATTTTTTTGTCAGTAAATGTATTATTTGTAGTAACACTTTTACAAAAAGAAAATATAAAAAAAACTAAATAGTTTTTTTTTATCAATAAATTTCTTAATTCCAGAATTTCAAAAATTCATAGCTCGAAAACTACAAAAAATCGGCTAACATACATGGGGTATATTCTGATAGCCCATGACGTAAGGAACCTAAAAAAAATTTTTTGACGTCAAGGTTTGGACCACCCTGTATAACATAACAACAGATAACAGGTACCTAAGTCCATTTGAGGTTCTAGTTTGTGAATATTGTAAATTTCGTAGAACTAATAATGAAGCTTATAGGTGTCTGAATATTTGACAGAATAAAATTTGGCCGGTAATTGGTAATTTTGATGGTATTGTTTAAATTTTTTATTTATTCTTTATTTTATGAATGTTATTATTTTTGTATTAATTATTTACTTCTAAATGCTACCTGTTACTTAATAGTCATTTTATTTTGTGTTCCCATTTGAAATTGATAATTATTGTATTTAAAACCTGACAATGTATGATTAATACGAAAATAAATGAATAGGGTAAGTTCTCCAGTGAATGAACAAATCCAGTGAACGAACAAAATACAAGTTTTTTTCGTAAAATAAGTTTTCTGTACTTTTCTACTACGCGTTATATATTTTTTTCGGGTAGGGATATTATTTGACAAGTTCTGGTAGCACTCACATCAACTCATAGGCATCAGTGTCCACATGGCAATGATCTAAAGTGGGCACGTTGCGCCGGTTCGTTTTTTATATGGAGGTGTTATAAGGATTGAGGTAAGCTTACGTTGTGTTGAATGTGTTATTGTGTGCGTTTCGTGCATCTCCCAGGTACAGTGCGTGTTTTTTTGAAACCGGAAGGTTATGATCATGCTATTAAAGTATAGTTTAATGTGATTTCGTTTCCAATAGTGGTTTTTAATCCAGTGTTCTATAACTAGAACTCAAAATGGCTTAAAACCTAGTGACCGAACGGGGGAGTTCATTCACTGGAATTGCGTGATTTATTGTTTGTTCCATATCTGACGTTTTAGTAGTTGTAATAAGATTTGGTTTTCTATGAATTTAATAGAAATGTGCTGTCTAGCAAAGGGCCAGTGTTCGAAAAATACTTGATATATTATTTAAAATTTTAATGAACTACCGCAAACACAGTTAGTTCATTAATTGGATTGCGAAAACCAGTGAATGAACTAAATCATTTATTTTGTATTTTGTCTGGTTTTTAGACATGGAAAGGTAAAAAAAACATATAAAGGATTCCAATATGACCAAGAATCTCTCGACAAACCTCTAAAAGCTGTTGCAACTAGTGAACTAGTGTTTTTTTTTATAACTATCAAGTGCCAGTTGAAGTTGCTACTTTAAGTGCTTTAATTGATATGCAGAATGAGCTCAGTTTACTTTTTAACGAAAGCGACATACAATATATCTGCAGATATATTTATCCACTCATTTGCTTTGAAATTTTGGTTGAGCTTTATTACTATGTAAAATAAGAGTGACACCTGGTAATGGTAACCAGAGTTACCAGAGGCAATTGAGTGGTTAAAGTAGTTTGGATTTTTTATTTTTTTTTATTTAAAATGAACACTTATCTGTTTATATACAAAATTGTTTTGCATGCAGTGTTTACCTGTAAGTTATTGTGACACCGTTCCTTGAATGTATTAGCAAGTAAGTTACAAATGCATTGATGTCAACAATTGTTGGTGAACCTTAATAAATAAAATAAAATAAAATATAAGGTCACTCTTCAATGGTAACGGAACTTCAATGGTTAATTGAACCTTCCCAGAATACGCAGAAATGTGAAACTGTAATTGATGTCGTTTAATTATGTTTATAGTTATTATGTCTCATTAAAGTTAAAATTCAATTATCGAATATTACTAGCACTACCAATTAAAAAAAAGAGTACTTTTTGCATTTTAATACATTATTTTTAAGGTAGTTCATTCATTGGTTTCATTTGTTCATTTACTAGAATTTTGTGTTCATTCACTGGTGATTTTCCATTTTATCCCCTACAGTCAGACATAATTTAAAACTGTGCAGCACTAATGCTAAATAAAATTGATTTTAGAAAACTACAATAGTTGTTTACTCTATAAGAACATTCATATTTAAACTTCATTATTGCTCCGAGCCACAAAAAAAAATTAAGTTGAAAATTTCCTTAAGTGTTCATTCACTGGAGCACTTACCCTATGAATGAATATGAATATACTTTAAGAGAAGAGAAAATTTCAACAAGCAATATTTAATTCCGAGAAGCCGTTAGTACCTACGACTCCAAAAGTGTGGGATGACATGAGAATAATTATTAATGAAAGATGTTTTGAAACAATCATATATTTAATAGAACCGACTTCAAGGTTTTCAGTATGTCAGTATCTAATCACTAATAAAGCAGCAGTTTTCCTTTCGGTTCTCCAATGAGTTGATCGGCGGCATACACCAGTTGACCCCTAACATACGTTTCTATTACTTTTCCTCGCAGGACCCTGTTCATATATGGGCTAATCTGAAAAAAAAAGTGACGTAACTAAAAGTCCAATAAAACAAGTGGCTAGTAAAGGCGGATTGTTCTAAGACCCGCCTTTACTAAGCGTTTTAAGCGTAAAGGTGCGTTCAAACTAAAAGAGCATTCGCTGTTCTAACCTCCCACTCTACGAAATTCGATCGGTACACAAAACGTGATTGGTTGATTTCGTAGAAGGGGCGCTAGAACAGCGAATGCTCTTTTGGTTTAAACGCACCTTAATGTTAGTGCTGATGAACATTACGCGCAAGATAGAGCGACGTATACCTACTATACCTAATTATTAAAACTTAGTAGTCAGTCTCCGTAGCCTAGTTGGTAGTGACCCTCCCTACGAAGCTGGAGGTTCCGGGTTCGAATCCCGGCGAGGGTATTATTTGTGTGCCTATTTATATATCACAAATATTTGTTCCTTGGTCATGTCTGTCTATGTATTTAAGTATCTATATGTATCTATATGTATCTATCTATTAAGTATACATATATATCGACGCCTGGTACCCACAACACAAGCCTTAATTGAGCTTACCGTGGGACTAGGTCGATTTGTGTAAGACGTCCCAAGATATTTATTTTATATCCCATACACCATACAATATCTACATTACATTTCTGTGAACGATTTAATATTAAAAGACGGTTTGGTGAAACCAACGCCAAATTGTCTGGTTCACAAATCAAATACTTAGTGATATGAAATATTAAAAAAACTATCAATTATAGTTATTACGGATATTGTAAATTTACCTAGGTACATCAAAAATTCAATTAAATAGCAGTAGGTAATTTCATTACACTTTATTTTCACATTTTTAAACCTACTTGGTACCTACACCTACACGTACCAGAATAATGTACTGTAAATGTACCTAGATATACCTATCTAGGACAAAACTAGACTCGTAATATTTCGTACAAGAAATACGCCACGTGATTAAAATGAATGATTTACATTTGTACCACTCGGCGCACAATAAGTTTCAATGCCATATCTTAGAAATCAAGTGTTGCGTAAAATTAATTTTGAGTAGGATAGGACAGTAAGTAGGTATGTCACGATGTTTTTAATATATTAATTCATTCATTTCTTTACTTTACCTACCTTAAGGGTGCGGCTCCACTGAGGCGGAGAGGAGCGGAGACGTGCAAAATTGGCCAATGAGACCGCATGACAGTGTTTCGAATTTTGAATTTGAAGAATTTAATTGGTCAATTTTGCACATCTCCGCTCCTCTCCGCCTCAGTGGAGCCGCAGCCTTAGGCATTGGTCAATATATATTGGCCAATAGTTCATAACATTGTAGCCGCGAGCTACAATGCTATGAACTATTGGCTATAAGCACGAACAAAAGATACGAGCTCTCGTGTAAATAAAAAAGGCACAGCCCATCCTCGCCCAGCTATCAGCTATCACCTATACGGTATAGCTGACACGAAAGTGCGTATCTTTTGTTCGTGTTTATAGCCGATAGATCATAGCTTAGTAGCTTGCGGTGAGACCAGTGCCTAACACTAAATACTTAATTATTATAATAAAATCGAAATATAAATGTATGAAAGAAAGACACTGTACTTTAATGACGATTAAAATGATTGCGGAAAATAAGGTAGAACATGAAACTAAATTTTTAAGCCGAGCTTACTTTGTTCTTGTATCGGATGATCTCAGGCGTGACGATGAACGCAGCGTTCGGGTCGAAGAAGATGAGGTCGGCGTCAAGGCCGGGCTTGAGTGCGCCCTTGCGCTCCTGGAGGCCGGCGAGGCGCGCGGGGCCGGCGGACAGGTAGCGGGAGACCGCCGACAGACCCAGCCCCCGCGCAGAAGCCTGCGTCCAGAATAATGACAGATCTGGAAAAGAGCAATTTTCTTTCAGGAAAATATTGAAATTTTAATAATAATCGTGTTCGAGTCAACTACTAGATAGGATGACTAGATTTTTTTACAATATTTGTCACAAGTTCAAGATTGGATGCTTAGCCAAGTTGCCAATCTCTAGCGCTTGGTAGCATATTGCAGTTTACCCTCTCTGTCACTCTTTCATATTAGTGCGGCAAAGACAGCTATAGCTGCCTTTCGTTTACGATTGACGATTAAGCGCTAGCGATTGACAACTTGTCTAAGCACCCTGTCCATTCACGCAGGCGCACAAATTTGACATAAAAACTCATAAGTTTTGTAACTAAATTTGACGTAGCAATAATTACTCGTATAGTGAACGAAAACACGCATCGGCGA